>OMKI01057594.1:7759-19984 GCA_900302315.1 Phycis blennoides | reverse complement strand
AAATGAAGGACTCAACAGGCTCAGTCAGAGAGTTTCAAATGAGGAGCCCTGCTCCAACCTTCCCTCGGTACACCCAGAGAGCCTGTTAGCTATGTGATGGGCAGTAGTGGACTGAATGTGTAGCGTGTGTGTGTGTGTGGGTGTGTGTGTTTATTCATCTTGGTGTTTTCACATAGGTTCACACTCGCGTAGGTATACATTCCAATATGTAATCCACTTGAACTGTAGGCTTTCTGAGGTTGTGTGTCCTACCTGCCTTTCAGAATTCAATTTGGCGAAACGCAGATTTGGCGTCATTAGCTAGCGATATGAGCGATAGCCTCTCTCTGAGCTGGCGCTGCTGACCTGAGGTGAATTGGGGTGAGTGGGGTTCCAGCGAGAAGGCGGCTGTGCGCTGGTGCGATCTGTTTTTCACTCTCGTCTCGGGTCTTGATCAGATTTTTAAAGCTGCACGTGCGTATCGATTCTGCCACTTTGTCATTTTCTCCTACTTTAAGACCACGACCGCCTTGTTTATTTTCACTCATCCCCTCTGAAACGAGAAAAACAAACAAACAAAGCGAATTCCACCAACATGCAAGGACACGTTTTGAACTTCAACCTGAAAATGCCTAAAGGGTCTAGGAGGGAGAAAGTTATGACTGCCAGTTATGAAATGCATGGGACATTGTTGCTGTGTTGCACTGTCTGCAGTCGTGCTGGTACACATCTGGGGGAAAGCCCGCAGCACTAACCAGGTAGAGTATCGGTAGTAGTGATAAACCTGGGTACTTATGTACATGTACATACAGGTCCGCTAACCCAGTGGAACTAAGGGGAGTGGGGCGAAGGGATGGGCTGTAGTACCAGATGGCAAATCAAATGGGTTCTGACTCAAATGGGTCAGCACCTATAAACCTTTATTCGTGGAACCAGCCGTAATGATTTCGCTGTCTGAATGACGAATCACATTCTTTGCGGTGTGGGCTATTTCTTATTATATGCCTCCCATATTGGAAATCATCATAATTTGGTCATTATCAGTCGTGTAAAGGTCTGTGCACATTTTGACCCCCTTTCCGTAACAGGCCACCGCCAACGATGCCACGCTGCAGTTGAGAGTTGGGTCGTGACTTCGACGTCCTCAGGAGACAGAAAGAGATGATGCCAAACTATGAGTAAAGTAGTACAACAAACATCTCTGCTGCCGCCCATTACAAATAAACCTGAGTTGATGTTGGTATTGTGCCACTGGCAGTAGGGGGAGGCATCCTTCGCTGTGGTATGGACACTTCTTAAGGGATTGGCTTTTGCACCACACCCATCTTGGCTTGCATTTCTATTCTTCAGATTGTCCAACATAGATTTGTAACGTTGGCTACATCTTTATAATATTCATCAATTCATAGGCCATCTTTCCCCTTGTTTGTCCCCACCTTTGTCTTGACTTATCAATATCCAATGCAATGTTTGGCCTCTGACTAGGGAGGCAATATGTGAAACTGGGAGTTCATTAACTTTGTTTTACAAATTAACTCGTAATGGAGGGCAAATTCAATGGAATCTAGCCCTGGAGTAGTGCAGTAATGACTATAGTTTCTTACTCTAGTCATTGTATGCCTTCATAGTGCTTTAAAAGGATTGAATAGGCACTCCATTCCAAAGGTGTTGGTCCTGTTTAGATTCATTACAGATGAATACATTGCGATTATCGAGTCTTCTGCAGCACATAATATGAACCTTTCCAAAGCAACAGTGTTACAACTTTGTGACAGTATTTCTCACTATTGAGAACAACATTGCAGGCTCTCAGATCAACTTTGAACCTTGCTTCAATGTGCGTTGACTCTTCCGACAATCTTTTGAGCTGTTTTCTTTTGTCGTCACACATTTATCTCACAGATCTTGCACTCCACATCTCCTTTTTCCTCCACCTCTGTATACTTTGCTCTGGCCCTGCTCAATGCATTGCAGTCTTATACCAAGAAAATGTGTTTGTCTGCCTGCCTGTATATATGGGGTTCAAATGGTCCACCACATATGCAGTGTGTCATTAAAATCTGTCCTTTCCATGAAATATGTGAGATAGTATGCCCAACAAGTATACATTATGTTTTTTATAATTATAGGTATTAGTGTATTGTATAGACTAGGGAAAGAAGGGAAAGGGAATAATATTAACATAAGTTCCATGTGTATTTGTGCTCTACATGGTCATTATGTGTTTATTGCTATGCATTGTACATGCTCAGTGTTATATTATGAACATCATAAGCATGCTTTGGTATTTTACATCACTGGGCCTTGAAAGAAAGCCTTTGCCCGGCCCCCGCTGCAGAGACGCAGACTGTCTTGCACGCGGTCTTGGCTCCTCTGCCCGCACGCCCGCATCCCTCGTCCACTGCTAGCTGTCTGGCTACGGCGGCGGCTGGGCCCGCACGGTAGCTTGTTAACTCTGCCACCTGTTGAGTGCCAGCCTCACACACACAGGCTCTCCACACCAGCATATCCCCTCTCCCTCCACAGCTCGTAGCCCCCTCGCCCTCTCCCTCTACCTCAAGCTCTCACTCACTCGCTCGCTTGCTGTCTCTCGCTCTCGCTCCCACTCCCTCTACCTCTCTCTCTCTCGCTCTCGCTCGCTCTCTCTGCTCTCGTCTCACACACTCAGCTTGGTGCATTCTGGCAAGTGACCACCAGCCACTGGCGCGGTTCCAAGGAGCGTCCAGAGTTGTTATTGTTGTGTTTGTTAGCAGCCGGCGGGCGTGTCAGGAAAGCCTTGGTGAAGACTCACACTGGAGATGAAGTGTGTGTGTGTGTGTGTTTGGATATTGATTTTGTGTGCATGTGTGGTGGGGATATCGATAGTTGTGCACCTGTGGGTTATGAGCAGCAGACTGAGCTGCTGTACGGTCGTTTTTATTTGTTTTTTCGATACTGGTTTTACATTTGTATTTTATTTTGTTCACTTTTAAAACAGTTCTGGTGCATTAACGGTGCCTGGCTGATACTTTTTCAATTCAAAGCATGAACATTGAACAACACTTCTTTAAATGAACATTAAAGAAGGTTTTCTCTACATTTGCAAGTGCAAAGATATATGTACAATATACAAATTCATAAAATCGAACACAAAATAGTACTAATATATCACAGCAAAAGGATCACAGCAACAAATCACAGACTTCTACTCTTTTGCAAATTCTTCTTCTACTTAAACCTAACACTAACAAACAGCTTACTGCTTGTATGAACGTGGCGTTATCAGTGGTGAGAACCTTCACCATAATGAGACTTTGACGAGCGCCGCTGTTGGTTGGCTCTCGACCAAAAGTCAGAAGGCGAATCGCGCGGCGGGACGCCATAGAGAGGAAGGCAGAGACTTCCAGCCACGTGCTCCAAGCCATCGGTTTTGTGAGGGCATGTGTGGTGGCTGTGGAGCACCGAAGTGTGGATAACTCTGCGGTTAGGTTAGGTCAGGCATGGCATGCGAAGTGAGTGCACCCAAAATCTGCATTGCATGCAATTTGGCCCGGTAGGTACCGGTCCCGGTAGGTACCGGTCCCGAAGGAGCCGGTGCCGTAATGGTGCCGTGGTTTTGGTACCCGACCCTCTGCAGGACTGAATAATGCACAGCGCAAGTCCTGGTGTCAATATTGTTTCATTATTATGGATTTCACAATTACTTTACGATTAATGTTGAAACTGGGAGCCTCAAATAACACTAATGTGGATACCATTTTGTTTTGCTCCCGTCAGACTCAATCCAAACCCACTAAGCACTTTGCTATTCGAAATCAAAGCACTCAAAGCAACTCCAGTATTTGACCGTTTCAGTGGAAATAGAACGTACGCGTCTCTGCGGCCATGAGGGTAATGATTATAAGGAAAATTATTTTTAATTGAACATCGTAGATCTTTGACACATACATTTCTTTGCTGTAATTCCATCCAAATGCCTAACTCATATCTACTCAGAAGGTTTTAAGGTTAATGAAAATTGAAAACTTGATAATCAAAACTTGATTACAATCTGTCTCCAGTAGGTTAATGTCTGACAGCTCATTCCTTGAGAATTATTCCAGTAATATCAATGTGCATTAATCTCAATCTCTAAATTGAGAATAGGGCTTCTACATTGTGATGTCACATCACAATGACCACTGCCACATTGGGAGCACAGGGGCATTGGCACGTTAGTTTTTAATGTTGCTAGCTGTAGGGTTTGTTGGAAATGATTAAACATTATGGGGAGACTATTTATCATGCTAGACGTCTCTCTCACACACGCACCTGACACCCCTGGCACATAATATGCTTCAGCCAACCTGTCACTTACGTTAACACTTAAGTTTAAAACCATAGGATTTGCTGGTGGAATTAGCACCCCTCACCATTCACTGACAAACAGAAAAATATATCACTTGTTTGCTTTCAGTAATGAGCTGTATTCTTTTTTTTGTAACTTCTCCTGGGACGATATTCTTTGATCTTTTTGGGATTATTGTTGTAAAGGTGGGGACCATTTGACAGGGAGAGATGTAACAGAATATGGGAGTATTTGCTCAGGATTTGATTGTTATCAGTTGGATTAATATTGTATATGTCCCTTTTATAAATAGGAAATGGGACATTAATGGAAAATGCTAAAGTATGATCAATATGCACATTGACACTCACTCTCTCTCACGCACACACACACACACACACACACACACACACACACACACACACACACACACACACACACACACACACACACACACAACTTCTTATATTCTATTGAGTTATATGCGTCACCGAATGATCAGCTAAGCAGATACATTGTACAAGGTAGGGATTTATGGCAGATTGGTGCTTCAGTAAATCTAATTGAGCTAATTTAATAGAAAACTGCACGGGAGCGTAGCCAGAAGACAGGAGGATCTGTCAGTGTTGCTTGATATGAAGGTTAGGAATCAGAATCTAAAATTTCTGCATCAGGATGTAAGATGATGTCTTCTTATTCAATTTTCATAGTTAATATCCTCATATACGTTCTACCTACCACCTATTTCTCGGCTTCCTGGCTGCAGCTTCATATTCTCATCTCCGTTTCGCCACGCTCCAGTGCTGCCTCTGGTAATTGTCATCCCATTGGCTAAAAGCAGGGAAGCGGAAGCATCCCATTGGTTAATATGCCAATGTTGTCCTTGTGTTGCTCATGCATGTATAGCTTGTGGGTTGCCCTTCAGAGGAGGTGAATTGATTCACATTGCCGGTGGTAGTTCACTCTTTTAAGGTTGACCGAGTCCAACAAAAGGCTGCTTTACCTAATCACCCCGAATTCAAACGCCTGCATACTTCAAAGTAACACAAGGGCGGTCCTCTCTGCACCAATCGGTCTCAGAATGTCTAATCAAAAGCAGTGTTATAGGAGCAGCAGCGTGGTAGATTTATCTGTAGAGAATGCAGCAGCAGTAGTGAAGGAGGTGAGAGGGGCTGATGAAACGATGGGACAACAGATGTCAACGATGCAGCATATCTTTACAGCCTCTAACAACGAGTATCACTGGTTCGTAATCACAGTTTTGGTTGACATTAAGTCAAATCACAGGGGAAACGCTAGAAATTTTTATTTTTTCCTTTTTCCTATTACTATTACTTGAGCTATTATAGTACCCACCGTTTTACAAGAGATGGTACTGTCCCTATGCTTAGCCTTTTTGTCCGTGTAGTCACACGGCTTGGCCCCGCACCATAGGTTGGAGAGCTGTGGGCACCTCTTCCACACACCCGGATAAATGGTGTTCTTTAACCCCTGCCGGACAGAGCGGCATCCCTCGAGAGCCATACGAGTCAAACAGCACAGATTTACCTCAACCGAGCTCGGCGGTTGGCCACTGCCGGGGATATACTCTCCCGCCTTTCCCTGAATCCCTAAAGCCATGGACGAGGAAGACATACGGTCGTTAAACCCCCTGAAGCGTATCTCCTCAAGAAGCTCTCCACTCCATCATCCACAATGGTCCAGTCCCGGTCCTGATGGTGCTGCAGCATTGGCCTTTCGTGATAGATTCCTCATGGAAAAAAGTAAATCAAAATGAGTCACAAGAAATGAAAGCAGCCATTTCTCAATTGTGAGGTTTTTTATTTTTATTTTTATGGAAAGCTAAATAAAAAAGACATGCAGGGAAATCCATGTAGATTTCACTTCTTTCCCAATAACGCTCAGCACGCTTGACCTTATTGTGGACAAGTTCTCTTCATGGATGTCAAGCATGATATCAGGGGTTCAAATGCGTGCCTAATTGACTAGTAGCTACGTTGACGTTAGCTATCCCTGATACTCTGCTTTCTGGGATCGTTGTTTCACTGTGCAGGGTCTTGTGGGTACATAGATAGTATTTACTTGCAGCCCTGATTAACATGTGAATTATTCTTTGAATAACGGACAGCCACAACAATTTGTGTGACCCAACATGATCCCCTTAGAGGTGCTTTCGACCTTGTTCGACCAGGCAGTAACGTGGTGAAAATGAGACAATAGGCAAGTTGAAGAGGCTGAGAATATGTTTTGGAAAAAAATAAACCTAATAGTGTAGGCCTCCAAATGCCCATTACCCTCTTCATCACTGTGGTGGGCTGACCACTGCTGCTGTTGAGCACCTGTTAGAGACTGATTACAACAATAATGGCACATCAAACATCCAACAGTAATGGCTTCATCACATCTTCTTTCCTCTCTTTGTTGCAAACAATACAATCCTACACAACAACATGTATTCTACATCTTTCAAAATTAACTAATTATTATCATCATCATCATCATCATTATTATTATGTTTATGGACATTTCTACTCTTTTCATTACGTATCAAACTGAACATCATCAATGGATAATCGACTGAACGTGCTGAAATAAACTTGTATTAGTAACAGCAGGTACTTCCTAGGCTGAGACCACATTGTTCAACATCATAGTGTTTTATAATAGTCAAGAAGAAACTAGACAAAAGAAAAGACTGAACACTAAATAATAATAATAATAATAATAATAATAATAATAATAAAACCACAAATGAAACAACATAAACAAAACACTATATTGCATAATAACGTTTAAAGTACATCCATCCTTTTAAATGGGTAGTGCATCTAGTGTTTACAAGTAACCAAGTGTTCAAATTAAACTTCAGGGCAAGGGAGTCTGGACGGTTCTTTACTGACTTCAATGACGATTGCAAGGGTCATGCCTTAACGCTAATTGCGTTTGATGATGTCCCTTAGGTTTGATGGGAGTGTTGGCTGTCTTGGTAAAAGTACATCACCATGCAACAGTATGTAAAGATAGAGTCATGCACTCACACAGTCAGCAGCCAATCAGCATTCAGTCTCCAGTCAGAACACAGTGACATTGGTTAGTATTTAATTTACCTGTGAAAATGTTTCTTATGTATGCACACATTTACTTATGTAGTTTACATATTCTTGGACTACAACCGTTAATACATAGTACATACATAATACATAAAGGCTTTAGGTCGACTGTGCAATTTGAGCATTGTCAAAGGAAGCTGGTACTAAGAAAGGTCAAGGAAAGTTAGAAGTCCTCTAATAGATCTTCCACCAAGGTAGTAACAATACCATTATTCAATTTCTCAATGAGCAGTGTCCTCATCTCCTTGTCATTCTAAAATTAATTGCACCACTTTTTTTTTCAAAATCCTTAAGAAAATAAATTAATTAATCAACCTTGTTAATAACAGCATGAGTTCTTGAGATGTGCCCTAAAATTCTTGGCTCCGGGGCGGTGCAAAGTGTGAATGTGAATACCTCCAGAGTGCACTCGTGAATAATAAGAGGGCTCTGGAAGTGCGATGCAGTGAGACAGTGGGGACCCCGCCATCAGAGCCCCTTTCACACTCCCAATTACACCCCACTGCCCTCGAGCACCAGTGTCATGAGCCGGTGTCACGGCTCGCCTTTTGTTTTACGTTAGGGAAACAAAGAAAAAATGAAGGTGGCGGTCCGCAGGGACGACAGCTCTTCTCTGTATGTGTTTGTCCTGGGCATGCTGATCCCTGTGACCCCGGGGGGGGGGGGACCTTCAGTGTGGTTTAGCTGTGGGAGGAATTCTGCTCCTGGTGAGCTCTACCCAGGTCCGGTGTACATGACACCTGCAGCCAGGTACCCTTCATCATATTTGAGTGGGTGCCACAGTGCTAATGCAATTATTAAACAGTCTTGTATATTTTTTATAATGTATTTCTTATCTATTTTCTGCACCACTTACTGAAGAAATCTTTAAGAAATGTCATTATTTCACAGCGTATGTTCTTGTGTAGGAGCCTTCTTTTTCATAACACATCTTTCCTCCACTGTAGTATCCAGGATAAAGTAGGTTAGGAAATCCAATAGGTCTCTTGTAATGTTTATTTATGGGGCCCGGCACTGCATACTTCAATACTGTTCGCAGTGCACTAAGTCAATAATACAAGCCATGAAGTGCCGTGTCAAAATCTGCAATGCGCTTCTGTAAAAGTGTGCCTGTCTGTCCAGGTCCTGCCCCTGGAGAACCAGATGAGGGACCCCAAGCGCTTCCCCATGGCCCTGAACATCGGCATGGGCATCGTGACCGTCCTCTACGTCACCCTGGGGACGCTGGGCTACCTCCACTTCGGCGACAGCATCAAAGGCAGCATCACCCTCAACCTGCCGCACGATGCCTGGTAAGTGGCACTGGGGGGGGTGCACGCGGCCCCCCGCACACACACACCGCCGCGCTTTCCACTAAACTTTATGATGACCTCGAATTCTCCTTCCCCACGTTTTAATCTCAGATGATTGATTGTACCACTTTGTGATTGATTGCGGTTGCCTTTTATCTACACCCACATCTTTTTGATTAAATTCGAACCAGGTGGCGTCACTTTCCACGTAAACTGTAGCATGATCTGGATGGAGCGCGTATTGTAAACCAATCAGAAACGGTGATTGTAAAATCAATTTTTTGTGCTGTCGCTGTATTCCAGTTGTACTGTTTGATTATTCCTCAATCCGTTAAAGTGTAATTATTTTAAAACCTGCACTCTATAATCTCTGAGCCATGCCACTTTCTTTCAGCGCTCCTTGTACAGCCAGTCACACTTACTGCTTGACCAGCAATCCCAAATACATGAAATACAAATTCTGATGTCCACATCACCAATCTGTCCACAAGGCCAATAAAGTCTTCCACCACCACAGAACAAACCAGCAGAGACACAGATCAGACACACTAGGAGGCATGCCTGTCATTTCATTTCTTGAAGAGTTGCCTGTTTCTTTAAAGGTGCAGTGTGTAGAATTTAGTGACATCTAGCGGTGAGGTTGCAGATGGCAACCAACTGATTTCCCCCCCCTACCCCTCCCTTTGCAACGATGTAGGAGTGGCTATGGCCAGCAGGCACTTCCAAAATGATGTCATCATCTATGACAGCATCGAGAAGCAAAGTGTCAATGAATAGATTTATATATTGTATGTAATTAATAGCTTAGATGTTAAATAGGGATAATGACTGTAAAGGAGCAGTGAAGCCTGCATTTATTCATTTTCTTTTACAAACTCCCAACCAGTTCCATCACTGTACAACATCACTCATTATAACACACATACCTAACAACGCTACTAAAAACTATCAAAGCGTTAATCCCTCTAGAACTCTTAGCCCAACGTTTTTTTATTTTATTTCGTTCAGCCTACCTGCGTGCGCGCGTGTGTGTGCATGTGTGTTCATGAGGTAGGGAGGGAGGTAGGGAGAGAGAGAGAGAGAGAGAGAGAGAGAGAGAGAGAGAGAGAGAGAGAGAGAGAGAGAGAGGAATGTGATAATGAAAGCCAATCTGTTTCCATAATGCCAGCAGACGTGTAGTGTGTATGTCAGCGCGCAGCAGAGCAGGGTTAAAGAAACATTCTTCCCATATCAAATGATATCAGAGGCGAAGCCAAACAAATACGGAGTGCTTTGTCAGCGCACAAAGTGTTTTGTTGTTGCAGTCGTGTTTTGTTTAACATTTTTTCTTTTAATTGAAATGAGGTGTTAAAGTGGGCATGTAGGGCTGGGTGGTAAAGCTATAATCTCCTTTTAGTTTTTCCAGGTGAAATGACCGATGGTGATTATTTTCAGTTTGAGACCATTTGTTATCAAACTTAAAACAATAAAAAATAGAATAAAATAGGTAACACTTTGCAGTACAGGTAAATGAATGAAACATGAATTAACATTAGGTAATGCAGTAATATGCATCGACTCGCAATGAACACACACCCATAATTTTATAATGATATTCATGTTAACTAAGTTATTTATGTATACATAATTGAATAGCCCTAACCTTAACCCTCACAGTAACCTCTATGCTATTATTACATACTAATGCTTATTACTGCATTAACTAATGTCAATTAAAATGTCTGCTAATTAATGCATCTTCATTGTAAAGTGTTACAAAAAACTGTGGATGTATTACATTTGAAAAGATGTACCGGTACTGTGATTTTCCTGGCCTGGGTTCCCTCACCATGGTTTCTCATTTCTCCTACTTATTGTAGAGAAGCCCGTTCACTCACCAAACACCATCTCATTAGGTGGTAGGTGGCATTCAATTAGATATCCAGGTGAATGACGGAGGGTTAAATACCTTCCTAATTGCTAAAAGTTGTTTGTGCTTATTCGGTTAATCACTTGGCACAAATCAAATTAGACTGAGGAGAGAAATCTCTCGAGAATTCCCCCCTGTAATGAATGATGCTGCAGATTTCATTAGCTCCCAATCTACAAGAAAAAAAGCATAGACTTGCGAAACATGAGAAATATGATAATGCACGTGAGAGTGCCACGTAAGACCGGGCATGTTCATTTATTATCAGGTCCCTTTCAAGGCCAACACCACGAAAAGCGCATTTTTCAGCATTTTTCCCCAAGGAATACGGCGTATCGCATGGTAAAGGACCACCCTAGCACCCTGGCTGGGCCCCTGGGTGCTGGACCCAGGGGGCCGAGAGAACGCATGTTCTTTGTTGGGTGAGAGGATCGGACCCCCGTTATCCTAACCCCAGCGCCTGCCTCTTCCTTGCTCCACTTTAACACAAACCGCGCTATAAATCAACTTCTACGACGGCGGCAAGCCTCTAGGAAGCCCCCCCGCCCAACCCCTCACCTGATAGCTAGCGCGGCCGTGTATTAATGTAGTGCATGGATCATATATGCCAGTCCCCTCCAGATAACTAACTTCAATTCCCGGGCTCCTGCGGAAACGGAGCGGGCTATAAGTGACTGCCGAGGTGTATCGGTCATGCGGACGTCGTGGCGTGCAGGCGGCGCCGCTCATGTGAGTTGAGGGCCCCCGTATCGCCGTCACCGGAGAGCGATATGATGGCTCCTGGAAGACGTAGGGGCCCCGCCTCCCCGCTGATGTAATGACCTTGGTTTGGCGGATTCCTCTGGCTCGCCGTTACGGCGTGCAAACTGCGTGGGTCACTCAGAGCCACGCTGCCGACTGCCATGTGTGCTCGCAATGCAACACGCACACGCACACGCACGCACACGCACACGCACACGCACACGCACGCACGCACACACGCACGCACGCACGCACGCGCGCGCACACACACACACACACACACACCGCACATCCATATCACACTTGTGTAGCCATCTTTTCTTCTGCTTACCTTTCTATCAGTCTAGCATTCATTCAGATTGCACAATGCTCTTCTGTTATTTTCCATGAGCAGCCATACACCCATAGAGAGCTGTAATCTGTAATTAACTTTTTTGCATAACTCTATTAGTTTCCTGAGTGGCTATCATATCTTACTTTCAGGTGTCTCTCTCTCACTCTCTCTCTCTCTCTCTCTCTCTCTCTCTCTCTCTCTCTCTCTCTCTCTCTCTCTCTCTCTGTCTGTCTGTCTCTCTCTCTCTGCTCCCCCACCCCCCCTCTATTGAACTGTAGAAACACGATGTTGACAGCATCTGGACACAGACCTGAGGAACAGGAAATACATTTCAGTGTTCCACTGTAGTGTACTGGACCAGGACACACTGTGGTTCTGACCCATACATCTCTCTCTCAGAGTGTTGGCACCAGACGTGATGGAGCATCTCGTTCTGAGCTCTGTCTCCTTATGTTGTGTTTGTACCATAAAGTTTTGCAGCACTTTGAGATTAACTGTTTGAGAAATTCACACACACATGTGTGCACCCCCCCCCCCAACACACACACACATGC
>OMKI01057593.1:12932-37753 GCA_900302315.1 Phycis blennoides | reverse complement strand
GCGAGTTGTTCCACCGCCGCCTTCAGACACTTACACACACTGCTACCACGTACATGGCTAGGCTGCTCGGGTTTCCATACACAATCATGTCCCATCGTGTCATGGGTCTAGAGACACGATCATGCCAATGTATCAAGCTGCACATCAAGCCTTTTCATCATCAAATAAATACACTTGTCTTTCAATGTTTTACAATGACTGAGAGACAGTAGCCCCAGAAGCAACTGGACAGTTTCTGGTTTGAGTCTTGAGCAATACCCTGTTGCACATCACCCCAAATGGTTAATTGTGTTATTAATTAATGGTTAGTTGTAAAGCACTTATAAAGCAGCCACAGTGATTAGAAATCATGATCATCGTAAACACGTACAGCAAACAGTACATATACAGTATATAAACCCCACTGTAAAGACATGCCTTCAAATACAATGAAAGACCTGTCCCAATTGTAAGGTTTTTAGTTTTTAGTTTTGCTCTGATGATCCATCCTCTTCCGCATCCTCGTCCTCTCCTCTCAGGGAGGCCCTGGTGATAATCCAGTGGAACATCCGAGCGTTCAACGCCGTGAAGAACTGGCCCTGGATGAAGCTCTTCTTCAAGATTAAGCCTCTGCTGAGGAGCGCTGCCACCGAAAAGGAGATGGCCGCCCTGAAGGAAGAGATGACCCGGCTCAAAGAGGCCCTGGACAAATCTGAGGTCAAGCGGAAGGATGTGGAGGAGAGGCAGGTCAACCTGACCCAAGAGAAGAACGACCTGTCTCTGCAGCTGCAGGCAGTAAGCCATTGAGGCACTCCTCACCTTGGAAGCCCAAAACTTGCTTCTTAGTGTAACGAATTAAATCGATTGATGACATGGTGTCTTCAACCTTCATCAACTCTAAATTGCGCTCTAAATTGAACATCCAACATTTATAGTACTCTTATTGTTTATATAGAGGTATTGTACTGTGTTTAATGTTTTTTAAATGCATCCATATTGTTTCATGCCATTACTGTCCAGTACTTTCAGCTGTGACACCCTAATTTCCTATCTGGTATTTCCACATTTTGTGTACATAGCCACCAATAAAAAGCTTTTCACCAAGTCCCCCCCCCCCCCCCCCCCCCCCCCCCCCCCCACCACCACCTTCTCTGATTGCTCCAGGAGCAGGACAACCGGGTGGACGCGGAGGACCGCTGCAACATGCTCATCAACTCCAAGATTCAGCTGGAGGCGCGGCTCAAAGAGCTGCTGGAGCGGCTGGAGGACGAGGAGGAGATGAACGGCAGCTTGCTGGCCAAGAAGCACAAGCTGGAGGACGAGAGCGCCGAGCTGAAGAAGGACATCGACGACCTGGAGATCACCCTGGCCAAGGTGGAGCGGGAGAAGCATGCCACGGAGAACAAGGTGAGGAGGAGGACTCGGCGGGGGGGTGGACTCAGCCAGGATGATCCTGTCTGACCGGCCAAGCTGAAAGATTTGGGGTATTCTTCTAACCCTCTCCCCATGTGTTCCCCAGGTGAAGAACCTAATGGAGGAGATGGTGGTCTTAGACGAGACCATCGTGAGGCTGACCAAGGAGAAGAAAGCCCTGCAGGAGTCCCACCAGCAGACCCTGGACGACCTGCAGGCGGAGGAGGACAAAGTGAACTCTCTGACCAAGACCAAGGCTAAGCTGGAGCAGCTGGTGGAAGATGTGAGTTTGCTGAACTCACATCTAATCCCACACAACGTCAAATCCCACACCCAGACACCTCAAATGTACTTTCATGGCACAATATTACAATTACATTGTGAAATGAACATCAAGCTACCAACATGGCTTGATGTTGGTAGCTTGATGTTGCTACCAACATCAAGCCAACCTTTCAAGATATAAGTTAATAAATGAATAATACACTCTTCCGCAGCAACCATTGCAGTGATTGCTGATGCTGTAATACATGATGATGACAATGAGTTTTCCTTCATTGATTCCATTCTTACCATATGTGATGCGTGCTCGTGTGTTGGTTTGATGTCTCAACACCACAGCTGGAGAGCTCCCTGGAGCAGGAGAAGAGGTCTCGCCTGGAACTAGAGCGGTTCAAACGCAAGCTGGAGGGAGACCTGAAGCTGTCCCTGGAGTCCCTCATGGACCTGGAGAACGACAGGCAGCAGCTCCAAGAGAAGCTGAAGAAGTAAGAGTACTCTGCATGAAGAAGAACATAACAGGAGGCTCAAGAACTACTGTTTAAAAACATTTTTGAAGTCAACTGTTGCTTCACCAAAGGGTAATAATCCTTCTTCTTCTTCTCGTGTGCATTAGAAATGATTTAGAGATGAATGGGATGAGCACAAAGATTGAGGATGAGCTGGCCTTGGTCGTCCAGCTCCAAAAGAAGATCAAAGAGCAACAGGTATTACAGAGATGACTTTCATTGGACGTTTGCCCTGTGAACCCCCCCAGATCAAGTATTCTCACCCACTCTCTCATTTATTGCCGTATTGCAGTTTTATTCGTGACCTACATTCAGTCCAGCCCCTATCTCATCTCATCTCATCTATCATCGACACACCTAAACCCCGGTGTTCTCCACCTCTGTCCCCAACCCGCAGGCCCGTATGGAGGAGCTGGAGGAGGAGCTGGAGGTGGAGCGGGCGTGCCGGGCCAAGGTGGAGAAGCAGCACGGGGACGTGGCGCGGGAGCTGGAGGAGCTCAGCGACAGGCTGGAGGAGGCGGGCGGCGCCACCTCGGCGCAGGTGGAGATGAACAAGAAGCGCGAGGCGGACTTCCTGAGGCTGCGGCGTGACCTGGAGGAGGCTGTGCTGCACCACGAGGCCACAGCGGCCGCGCTGCGCAAGAAGCACGCCGACAGCACGGCCGAGCTGGCCGAGCAGGTGGACAGCCTGCAGCACGTCAAGCAGAAGCTGGAGAAGGAGAGGGCCGAGGCCAAGATGGAGGCCGAAGAACTCCACTCCACAGTGGAGCACCTGTCCAAGGGCAAGGTAGAGAGAGAGAGAGAGAGAGAGAGAGAGAGAGAGAGAGAGAGAGAGAGAGAGAGATCAGCATGAAGAGCAAATATTTCCCTTGTATTAAAATCGCAAAAAAGATTTGTGCATCATATATCTTTTAACTTGTGATTTTTAACTTTTTCCACTGCCTATAACAGCAAAACTTTGTTGATGGGGTGAGGAATAATATCACAACACATCTCCACCAATATCTCCACCAATTCTCTCTCTCTCTCTCGCTCTCTCCCTCCCTCCCTCCCTCCCTCCCTCCCCCCTCTGGCTCCCCCAGGTCTGCTCTGAGAAGATGTGCCGTCAGATTGAAGACCAGATGAACGAAGCTAAGGCCAAAGCAGAGGAGCTGCAGAGACAGCTCAATGACTCCAACAGCCAGAGGGCCCGAGCTCAAGCAGAGTGCAGTAAGGAATAGTACAGTAGCTCCACAACAGCTGTGTCTGTGTTAAGGCAGTGTGATGCTCTGTGTTATGACATCTATGAAAGAACTGCTATCCCAAACCTGGCATTAAAGTATAAACATTCTGAACCTCAACCGCACATTACCCCAATGGTGTGGTGGTGATCCACGTTGAAGGGATGGCCAATAAATTAATCGCAAGGGCTATTTTTTGCTTTGGTTACATGGCTTACTTATGTTCCTTAGCATGTGCAGTCAGTTCCAGACATTTCCCTTGACGTGTGTGTTTTCCCTGTGTTAAGGTGAGCTTGGCCGGAAACTGGAGGATCAGGAATCTCTGATCACTCAGTTACAGCGTACCAAAAACTCCTTCAGCCTCAACACAGAGGAGCTCAAGAAACAGCTGGAGGAAGAGTGCAAGGTGTGCTTCACCTAAACACATGTGGAACAATATGTGAAAAGACCTCACCATGAATATGCATGTTTCATTTTGCTGCATTTACAACCGCTTTCTGCCATCTTTATGGATCTCCCTTTAGGCCAAGAACGCGCTGGCCCACACGCTCCAGTCCTCGCGACACGACTGTGACCTCCTCCGGGAGCAGTATGAAGAGGAGCAGGAGGCCAAGGCGGAGCTCCAGAGGGCTCTGTCCAAGAGCAACGGCGAGGTGGCCCAGTGGAGAACCAAGTACGAAACCGATGCCATCCAGAGAACCGAGGAACTTGAGGGGGCCAAGTGAGTCGGTGCTACATTCGTCTACGTTTTGATTTGAACAAACAAATGCAAAAGAATTGAGAAGAGTGGATGATAACATGCGTTCCGTTCTGTTTCTCCATCAGGAAAAAGCTGGTGGTCCGCCTCCAGGAGGCTGAGGAGATGGTGGAGGTGTCCAACGCCAAGTCCTCCTCCCTGGAGAAGACCAAGCACCGGTTCCAGTCTGAAATTGAGGACCTGGTCATAGATGTGGAACGTGCCAATGCTGCAGCCGCTGCCCTGGACAAGAAGCAGCGAAACTTTGACAAGGTGGCTGGCTTTAACCCAACTCAAGACTATTGGTATTCTGATTCATGGGCCATAATGTAGCAAGACTTCAGGTGTGTTCGTCACCTTTTGCCTGTTCTTCTGTGTGGACTGAATGGCCCTCAAGTATTACATAGTTTGGGTGACACATATATTTCCTTCTGACTCATATGATGAAAAATCCTTTTCAATTTATAACAAATGCCTGTTTGTATAACGTTTTCCAGGTGCTGTCTGAGTGGAAGCAGAAGCATGAGGAGTGCCAAGCCGATCTGGAGAGCTCTCAGAAAGAGTCTTGCGGGCTGAGCACAGACCTCTTCAAGCTAAAGAACTCCTACGAGGAAGCCCTGGAACACTTGGAGACCACAAAGCGCGAGAACAAGAACCTGCAGGGTACTGTGACAGCGCCATTTTTTGGCCTTAGAAATTGCTCCTTCCCGCCATGTGAACAGTAGCATTTAAAGGCTATAGCCTTCACACTCTTCCCAATCAACTACTGTGTGTGCATTGTGTTTAAGATGTAAACCTTTTGTTTAGCGATAACAATCAATGTCCCAATGCTACAAATATTTCCAGCTACTAACCAACTCACTGCTTCATTTTACCCCCATAGAGGAAATAACTGACCTGTCAGATCAAATCTGCCAAGGAGGGAAAACCATCCATGAGTTGGAGAAGATTAAGAAGCAACTGGATATAGAGAAATCCGAGGTCCAGGCAGCCTTGGAGGAGGCTGAAGTAAGCAACTGAAGCCTTCCCTTCTGGTTCAACAGTAGTCAGCAGTTGGTAGTTTTAAGTTTAGCTCTGAAGAAGCTAATCAGGATGTGTTTATGGCAGAGCACTCTGGAGCATGAGGAGAGCAGGACACTGCGCATTCAGCTGGAGCTCAACCAGATGAAGGCCGACATTGACCGGAAGCTGGCGGAGAAGGAGGAAGAAATGGATAACCTTCGGTAAGGTCACACAATTGACATTTCCTCATCACATACTTGTTGAAGAGTCCCTAGACCCTATTGATTGTTATGTTTCACTCTCCAATCCCCATGGGTTTTGTATTCATCCTTCCCCTTATGCATCCATCCCCCCCCCATCTAGTCGGAATCACCAGAGGTCTCTGGAGTCCATTCAGGCCAGTTTGGAGGCTGAAACAAGGTCTCGGTACGAGGCGGTGCGCCTGAAGAAGAAGATGGAAGGAGACCTGAATGAGATGGAGCTGCAACTTAGCCAAGCCAACAGGCACGCAGCCGAGTCACAGAAACTGCTGAGGAACCTGCAGGTTCAGATAAAGGTGAGTTTATGTGGAGTCCAAAGCAGATACCTGGATGGATCAGGACCTGGATGTAGACGTTTATCAAGGTTGAGATCTGTTTTGATCGCTCAGTGTACAACATTTCGAGCAGGGAGCCAATTTTAACCCTGAAGCTTTTAGAGAACGTATCAATGGTCTGTATTTTGAAATTGACATATACACCGTTGAAACAGAAGCATTAATCACAAGTCTGTGATGGGATCCCCAGGACATACAGCTGGAGCTGGATGAAACCATCCACCAGAACGAGGAGCTGAAGGAGCAGACGGCCGTGATGGAGCGTCGGAATGGTTTGCTGGCTGCCGAGGTGGAGGAGCTCCGGGTCTTGTTGGAGCAGAATGACCGTGCCCGCAAGCTGGCCGAGCAGGAGCTCCTGGAGTGCAGCGAGAGGGTCAACCTGCTGCACACTCAGGTTAGCCAGGGACAGGGGGTCGACTTGGGGCGATTGGGTTGGAGCGCGATCACAGAAACTCACATTAAAGGTGTCCTTCACCGAAAAAGTCCTTTTGAAATACGATAGGTCACTCCGAGTTGCATATGCATGGTTGCACGTGAACATGTTCTTCTACCCCCATTGCATGCATTAGCCAATGTAAGAAAATAGACGGATAAACGAGCGAGTCAGAAAAGCCTTACCAACTGACGTAATTTGGTGAATTAGTATGCATGGCCTCGCCTACCTTGGCTTGCGCCCGCCTGCAGTCCATCACAGTGCGGTGACGGAGAGTGATGTTAGCCAATCAGAGCCCCCACCTCCTTCACCAAACTAGAACAACCTGAAACAGGAGCACCAGAGCATTCATTAATCCCAGAGACCACCACAAAATGAATGAAATACCAATGCAATGGCACCTTCAAGAGTTTGGTGGAAACAGAGCCGAGGACAAACAGCTTGTCTGTCTCATTTCCACCAGAACACCGGACTGATCAACCAGAAGAAGAAGCTGGAGAGCGATCTGACCGTGCTCTCTGGGGAGGCGGATGATGCCGTGCAAGAGTGCCAGAACGCGGAGGAGAAGGCCAAGAAGGCCATCTCCGACGTAAGCCGAACCCCACACACCAAACCCACACCAACATAATGCCTGTGGCGTGACTTGCCGCTGTTAAAACTTGAAGTAAATCGTCACCTTGTTGAAATATTGAACCTGCTCAGGCAGCCATGATGACAGAGGAACTGAAAAAGGAGCAGGACACCAGCGCTCACCTGGAGAGGATGAAGAAGAACATGGAGCAGACCATCAAGGACCTTCAGATGCGCCTGGATGAGGCGGAGCAGATCGCCCTCAAGGGTGGCAAGAAGCAGATCCAAAAGCTAGAGGCCAGGGTAAGATTTTCGTTCACAAATACACCTTTGACCTCTAATACCCTCTGCTGATGACGCAAAATTGATCATGCTTTGCCTGATTGTTATAGATAAAGGAGGTGGAGGGTGAAGTGGAATCTGAGCAAAAGAAGAGTGCTGAATTACAGAAGGGAGTCCGCAAGTTTGAGAGGAAAATCAAAGAGCTCAGCTACCAGGTAAACTATAATACTAGTTACTTATAACTAGATAGCAGACAGGAATCTACAATATGGCAATTGCATACTGGTTAAATGATCTGCTGACAAGAATCCATGTGTGATGGTGTGTTTCCCTCTGCTGTTAATCCAGACTGAGGAGGACAACAAGAACCTAGTTCGTCTGCAGGACCTCGTAGACAAGCTGCAGAGCAAAGTAAAGAGCTACAAGCGGCAGACTGAAGAAGCGGTAAATACACCTTAAGATTATATACTGCTGTTATACAACAATCCTTCATCACATCCACTAATGAGCAGTACAAGATACATCCAGTCAGGGTATTCTAGTGGGTTGACTCTCAGCTGAACCTTTCAAGGTTTGAACTAGGTTTAACACTAGGTTTGAACCTCAATGTCCCCAATCTAACTGTAGCCTAACCCATACCTGCTCATTGGAAGTCTTGTGAATGAACAACTGGTGAAAGAAATGTTATTCTTTCGGAATAATAGTTGGATAGTCAAGGTCATCATTGGCACATGCGTAACAAAATAAAGGCACTGTTGCCAGCCTGACAAATGAAAGCCATCTGAAGTGCACCTTCAAATGCTAAACAGACTGCGTTTATATCGTGCCTGTCTAACCGGTGGCCACTCAGAGCACTTCACAATTCACAAAAGTGGGCCCTGTGTAAGGAATGCCTTTGAGGAGCCGACCGGACCACAACACATAGCCCTACTGAGGTCGTCCTTCCAGACTTCATCTCACATGCTGTTGTTTCCCTCTCTGACCCCCCCCCCCGACATGAAGGAGGTGCAGGCCAACAGCAACCTCGTCAAGTACAGGAAGCTCCAGCACGGCCTCGACGACGCGGAGGAGCGAGCAGACGTGGCCGAGTCGCAGGTCAACAAGCTGCGGGCGCGCACCCGGGACCAGGCGGCGAGCAAGGTCGGCCGTCACCGCCCAGGAACGCGTGCGATGCCGCGTCACGCGGCAGGACTGTGTGACCTTTGGTGGAATTATTGGTTAAAATTAGCCCCATGGGTTCCAGGACTAGAATACCCCGATAAATTTAGCACGGGCCAGATGTAATCCCCAAGTTAAAATGGAGTTCCATGCGGCAGAGCTTCTCGTGTGATGTCAGGGGCGTGGCCGCAGGCGGCTGAGTCCCAGTATGCGGTTGCCAATAAACAGCTCGGCCTCATGTGTTTCAGCACGCCGAGTGATGTGCCCAGGATGACCACAGTCGCCAAACATATCGCCGGACCGGGCCAGCGGCAACAGCTGTGAAGATGAATCCAAATAAACGACTTCAGATCCTTCAAACATGTTTTTTTTATTTTTTAAGTATACTTTTTTTCTGTTTTAGATCACGAGATTAAAATATACAAGACAGGAAGGAGGTTAAGAATTAATTATTTTAATTTGTTTTTGTATTTCACAAAACAACAGTTGTTAAATAAAATGTGAAAATGAAATATTCCATACCAGCACGTGGAAGATAGGTGGTGGGTGAGATTAGGGTTGAGATGATTCTAGAAGGTGGATGTAAAAGCAAAACAAAAAACTGCCGTCCTTTCTGCTAGTGTTACCAAAAGTAAAGATGGGGTTCAGCAGGAGCTGATGATGCATCAGTGGACCAAAATGCTTAGTGAACACTTGTTGCGCTATAGAACGTCAACCATGACCCATCACTCAAAGCAAAGGTAAATGCTACAAAAACACTTAATTTATACTACGGCATGAAAATGTGTTCACCACCACCACCACTGTAGAACTACCGCCAAACAAGTCCCTTGGGTTTAAAATACCACACCCAAGAGTTTTAGATGTCTACAAGGACAGTATCTTAATATACGATATGACATTAATGCAGGCCAAGCTAAAGGACTTTAAACACACCATCAAAACTGCCAAAACCCTGCTGCCATATTTTGCTACTCGACAGAAATCAAGCCATCAAAATGTACCCCCACGGTGCGGCATGTTAGGCCACAGGTTCAAGGGTGAAGTGATACCGTCTACACTCAATGGGTGAAATAAACAAAAGGCCATTTGGCATTAAAAGCAACTTGAGATGCAGTTCGTATGTCAAGTGAGCAAACTAAACTGTATTCTGACACTTGGCAAAGCAACAGCAGTCATGTACTGCATCTCGCTGACAAACGGTACAGCCGTTGGAAGAAGCAGGTAGTGCCTGTAACGCTCACACGCCTCTGCCAACGGTTCCATTGTTTTCATTGGCTGGGGGACACATCTACTTCAGAACCAAACTTCTGATCCACCATACAGCAAAATGACGCGGAAAAGCAAACGAGAAGGGGCATCGGGTTGAAAGGGAGAACATGTGAACTGGTCCGAGAATCTGCAAAAGCACCACGATGGGAGACCAGTCAAAACAATACGGAATCAGTGCGCACGCGTGACAAAAACACCTCAGGTCGTGCTCAATGATTCCGAGAGCGTAAAACGGGCCATCGTTTTACACTTTTCGATGTGCTTTTTCTACGGTGAAAATGCCTTCGTACAATCATAGTGGTGATGTCAGCGTCTTAAGACATAAGGGAGTGAGCAAGTCAGCAAAAAACACAGCTGATGTACTTGATGGGAGTGGTGTGTGCATAAGTCTGCTGTAGTGTTGGAAATGAGGTAGGTATCTCAATCACTTGCTGTTGCTGGGATTGGAGTCCTTAACAAATTGCCCGAGACGCAAAGGCGCCATTGCCTATTACTGCTAAAATATCCACACGTGTTCAGGCTCAAGGGGTCCTAGGCAGTCAGCCAGGCCTGTTTACTCCTTTTAAAACAAGGTTAAGAAGATATGCAGTTTCATGCAAAAGAGGCATACAAAGATTGTCAAAGTCTAGGATTGTGGTCACAGAGGGGTCGTAACAATCCAAACATGAAGTGACCTTTGCTGTTGGGTCTAGTGGTTCATTTTTCATGCTCCAGGAGAAACATTGGGACTTCAACAAGAAGAACACTAGAGCCTGCATAGTTTATTCCCCGTAGCAAACCATCTCTCACAACATGGATGCAAAATTTGATCAAGAAAACATGGAATTTTTTTTGTCTTTTCTTTTTTTAAACAAAAGCGTTGTAGCTACAGTTAAAACAGTTTATTCTGTGCAAGGTTTTATTCTACAATGTATCAAGCTAAAAACTTTTTTTCTCAAAATGAAATCACACACGCACACGCGCACACACACACACACACACACACGCACACACACGCGCACACATACATCTGGAAAAAAAAAAGTCCCTGGATAAAGCATGTGAAGCCACAACAGACGTGGATGTGGTTAGTGAAGTTGTGAAACCGTCCCTCAGAGGGTGTGAAGCTACCTAGATGGGCACAGCATCGCTATAGAAGCACCAGTCTGTCGCCACCAACCAGAAGATACGGTCAACTAAACATGTCAGCGCCTCGCTCTCGGTGCGGTCTTACAACTGGGAGCTCAGGACTAGTGACAGGGTGGGCCGGATCATCTCGTTGACGGCCCTGTGGCACACAATCAGCATCAGCTGGCACAGTCCAAAAGTTTACGTAAGACATGAAGTATCCCCACCAACCGCTCCCATCATTACAGATGTTTTGTGTTCCATTTCGTTTGTTTTGTTGTTTTGTTGTTGTTGTTGTTGTATTTTTTACAGAGAAGTTTCGTAGAGGTGACATTTCTTTTTAACCCCCCCCCACCCACCCACCCACCCACCCACACCAAAGCACACAACTGACACGGGTGCCGTCGCCCAAGGTCCGTTTAAGAAGGCGGGTGGGCTGGGCACGTCCTCCTCCGTCACCCTGGGGGGGGGGGGGGCTTCCACGCCATGGTTGTAAGAAGGGTGCTACCTCGGAGCTGGCCCTCCACATCCACCCAGACACAACGGGACCTTCAACGCAGCCCTGGACGGACACGCGGGAAACAGTACAACTCTTGGGCGTCACTTGGCCGAGGCGCCGTCTCCACAATTAGAGTCTGTAGCGATGGTGGCCGTCTGTCCACACACCCGCCGTCTCCACCAACCCAGAGAACCTCGACAGTGTGTGTGTGTGTGTGTGTGTGTGTGTGTGTGTGTGTGTGTGTGTGTGTGTGTGTGTGTGTGTGTGTGTGTGTGTTGGCAGGGTGGGGGTGGGGTGAGGGAAGGGGGGGGGGGGGGGGGGGGGAAATCGGGGCTATGCCGGTCACTCCTCCAGGGGGTCGGTGTCCAGGTCCATATAGGGCTCGTCAATGTAGCTGGCGATGGCACACGAAGAGGTCCTGTCCGAGCCCAGCAGGACGGACACCGTCTCCTTCCAGTAGCTGAAGGGGATGCAGGAGCTCTGTGCGGAGGGGAAAACATGCACACGTACACAGAGAAACACATCAAGGCAAGGCCACTTGACTGTGGTCCAAGTAGCACGTTTGACACGCAGTGGCCGAGTCAAACATCGGTGGAGAATATGCATACATTTGCATTAAGAACACTACAGTTTGATTTAATGGTCAATAATAATTGTATAGTTTTACTTTTAATAATGAAGCATATGTCAATTATGTCTACCTCAACTGTCTATTTAGTGCAGTTTTACTCTCTCATGTGTTCCGTATATTTTTATAGTTTCTATTCTCATTTAAGGTTCATCTTTTTACCTCACACTACTGCCCTGTACTTTCTGCCGCGGCACCCCGAGTACAATTTATATATCGACAATGTCCTTAAAAGTGTGCCACAAAAGCCAAGAAAACCCACTATAGTTGCATTGCTAGAACTCCCACACCACGACATGCTCCCGACGCCACAGCAAAGAGACGGCACCAGCGCAGAGGAGACCCCCCTCACTCACGTTCTCCAGACAGGTGCTGTCCTTGTCCTTGTTGAGGTAGTGCCGCTGCCAGAAGCGCAGCAGGTTGTGGAAGTTGTTGAGCAGGCAGCCGGGGTACTTCTCGGCGTACTCCTTCTGGCGCAGGGCATCCAGGTAGAAGGGCAGCTTGGACCTCCGCCTGGCCAGCATCAGGATGACCAGGCTGGTGTTCAGGCAGCTCACGTTCTCCTACGGGGGCGGGAGGCGTTTCGGTCACCCGAGTCACGTGCCTTCAATTCCAGTGCTTTTTACCGAAACGCAGAAACTACGAGCGTGACTCGGGCCAATGTAAAACGTTGCCGGTTTCGAACCGGCGCACAGATGTTACAACGGCAAAGCCCTTTACGTTTGTCGAAGCGTATGGCAACAGGAACGCCCGCGAGAGTGAGAGGGAGTGATCCGCAGTGAGGGCGAGCGAGCGCGGCACCGACTGCAGTGTGAGGAGTGTAAAGACCTGTGTGAGTGTCTGGACGTTGATGATGTTGACCAGTCTGAAGAGGAAGGTGAGCCTGTTCTCTACCCGGGCCATGTAGGACAGCAGGCAGCACTCAGACAGGACCTCCACCACTGGAGAACACACACACACACACGGTTATCGCTCTAGCTTGTGGGGAAGCGTTCTGGCCCTCACAGCCCACCGGAGACATCAGTGGGCAGCTTTCTCAAAACAGATGGTCTGTATTTCCACCATGCTGAGGAGAACAGTCTGTTCACTGGTTTACGATTACACAATCTTTGCCTTTCCCGTTTGGAGGATTAGGACGCATGTACCGAGAAGGGAACAAGGGGAAGCAGCGAGTTCGTGTCTCAGATCGCATATAGATGCAGTCATTTCAAGGTTTTACATGGCAACAGCACACAGAAAGGAAATGTGTGTAAAAGTAAATCATGAAATCCACTTTACAACTGTTGCGTTTTTGAACAAAGGACAGAGAACTCAAGTCACAGCCTAAACAGAAAATAAACCTATTTTGTTTTTACACGTTTGTAACCTCTAACCGTTTCAAACATATTCAATAAATTCGTTAAAAACTGTTGTAAACACAAAATACAGCATAAAATACGTAATTATAGAGAAAATATGCATCTATCCAACAACAGAAGGAAATACAACACATTAGTATATAAAATAAAAGTGCAAATATGTAAATGAAGTCAAGTAAAGTTAAGTAAATAACATCTGTAGGTATATTGCAGGCAACACATACTCTGGATATGATCGATAAATCAGTGACGGACTTCAAGTGACAGCGCAGAGTTCAGACTGACCCGCTCACTCCCGGTAGTGAACGGCGTTGGAGAGTTTGATCTGAATCTCACGGGTTACCTTTGACGTCTTCGGTCTGGTTCTCAAAACGGTCCAGGGAGAGGACAATGCAGCGCACCAGCATGTTGGAGTCCACCAGGGAGCTGTTGATTTGGGTCAGGAACGTCTGGAACTGGGGGACGAGAGAGACAGAGAGAGAGAGAGAGACACACACACACAGAGAGAGGGGGAACACTAAGTACAGGAGAGGAGAGGAGCAGCCGACCGGCGCTGACTGACGCATGGCGTGATGGAGACGCACCTTCTCCTCCGTGTTGACGTATTTGTTGAACCGGTTGAAGGCGTCGATGTTGAACTTCATGAGCTCACCGAGCAGGTCGAAGTAGCTCTGCAGAACATCTCTGGAGGTACAGCCGCTGTCAATGATGCAGAACAGGATGTGCTGCGTGTGTGTGTGTGTGTGAGTGAGTGAGTGAGTGAGTGAGTGAGTGAGTGAGTGAGTGAGTGAGTGAGTGAGTGAGTGAGTGATGGGGGAGGGCAGAGGGAGAACATAGAACATTCTTAAGAGATGTGACAGAACCGGCCCCAAAGGAACGTCAGGGTTCTGCGCGCTTCAAAGCATTTTTAAATGTGCAAGGTTTGTGTTAACAGAGGGGGGTCGGGTCCACGGTTTACCTCCAGCAGCCCTCGCTTCAGGAGGAACATCTGGTCTGCGTATGACGTGGCTCCACGCAGGAAACTCTCCACAGCCCTCGCCTGCCAGAATCTACACACAACAATCACCAGGGTTGGATATAAAAGAGAGCCACCAACAAAACAACACTGCAATTCCACTATGAATCGCTGCATTTCCAGGAATCTTTATTGCCTTTTGGGGCACAGCTCATTTTCTCCTCCAACATTGGTTTACAGTGAAATGAGCATTGTAGTTCGGCTCTGGAGAAAAAATGACTTTGTGTTTGGTAGGTAATATCACAGGCGCAGGACGGCACACAAGCCATCGTTACATGTGATACGAGGGAGACCAATACTACCTTAAAGCGCTGTTGGAGCCAATGCTCAAATCAGGATCCCATTCCATTACAACATCCAAAACATACTTCTTAAAACATGGCGCCAATTAGGTTAAAAAGTATGAAAAAATGTCTGACAAAGAGACGGAGGCATGGGGCTGAGCCGAGCCTCACCTGAAGGAGGAGTCGGGGGGTTCCCTCTTCATGACTGTCAGCAGCCTGGTGAGCAGGCCCTTCTTGCCGTCACACACAAGGCTGCGGTCCGTGTTGACCAGGGCCTCCACCTCGGGGATGTTGGCCTTCATGGAGATGGCACTGAGCTCGTTCAGCTCCTGGCTGTTCAGCAGCAGGTACTTATTCCTGGGAGAGCGAGGGGCGGCAGACGGAGCGAGGGACAGAGCAGGGTACGGCGAACGTGAGGAGGGGTTTTGGATGAACATGAAGCTCATTGGTGACCACGCCTCGTGTGTCTGTGTGGCGGCCACTCACTCGTGGTGATCGCTGAAACTCTGCAGCAACCGCAGGAACTGGATTTTAAACGATATTTCCTGCAGAGAAATAAAAAAAAAATGTGTATAATAAGGAAGGGCATTCAGCAGACGCAACATCAAATAAACTAGGATATTAACATTGGGTAGCAGAATTCAATCATTTTCCATGGAATTCGCATTTTGAACAGGTCATGTTTCACCACATTATGAACGAGGCAACAACAGCGCGCCTCAGGGGAGAGCTCCCCTGGGGCAAGCATGGCACTGAGGGATTGTAAAGAGGTACTGCTGCATACTGGGCTGCAGTCGCAGTTCTCGTTCTGGCCGTGCACCACATGGTTGGAGGCGGTGTACTTCCTCCAGATGAGCTTGTCAAACAAGTTGTTCAGCCCCGGAATGAGACGGAACTCGGCCAGCATCTTGTGGACCTGTGGACACAGACAGTCCGGTGGTCAGGATGCTCTGCTGCATCCACAACAATGATGCTGATGATTATTGTTATTAGTATCAATATTGCTGTCTGCACCGGATCTACCGGGGGTCCTGATTATTGACATCTCTGGCGGGTAGGGAACATGTCTTAAAAAATTTAATATGCAAATGGGGATCAATCAAAAGTACTTTTCTACACCTTGATGATGTATAAATACCCCTTCTATACACGACTAGCTAAACCACCCAGGACCACGTTGACGACACACCTGCAAAAGGGGCATCAAAGCCCGGTTGAAGTGACCTACAACTCCTCACACACGCACGCACATCGTCTAACCGCCCCGCGGCGGGTTTACGCCACGCAGCGCTCCGGATACAGACCCGGAGCGGGAGCTGGGACCGCCGCAGCACCGTACCTGGTTCCTCTGGCGGCCCATGAGCAGCACGCACAGCACGTAGAGCACCTCCACCTTGTACATGATCTCGTGGACGATCTTCATGGACTGGGGCAGGTGGTGCCTCAGGGGGCTGGTGGTGAGGGAACTCTCGTCTGAGGACTCTGGAGAGCAGGGAGGCGGAGAAGGGAAAGGCAACGGTTTAATGTTCTACCAAGCTGCCCAAGCTGCCGCCGCCGCCACCACCACCACCACCACCACGACAGCTTTGAGCTTCGTGTTTTATCGTCATCACGTCTGTCCAAGTGATTTGAAATAATGTATCGTGATGCCATGCATTCCTACGGTTGCATTTAGAGCAAGAACATACTTTGTTGTTGGTTTGACAGAGAAACCCCCCCCCCCCCCAACTAAGCCACGGGTACACTGAATTATTTACACAACGGGGATGGCTGCAGCCAAAAACGTATAACCAAGTCGTATGTTTTTGACTGAAGGATTCTGGTTACAATACCCAACACCTGTAGTCCTCCCACAAGCCATCCACGAGCAAGAGGTCAAACCCTCACCCACCATAAATATGCCATTGGTAAAAAGTGTGTTTGAGCTAAAGCGATGCTGGGAACAGCACAGCTGTGATGTCGTGGACTGCACCCTTCATCAACCCGAGTCACTCGGTCCGGGGGCTCACCGGTGCTGCTTTGTTCGGTCTCCTCTGAAGCCATCTGCATGAGGGCGTCCAGCACCAGCGCGTTGTCCAGCCATGTGTACCAGTCCTCCAGCTCCTGCAGGAAGCTGGAGGCCCCCGTGGCCTCCGATACCTTCCTGGTGGCCAGTTTGCACAGGCGCTCGATGAACCCCGGGATGTTCATCAGCGCCACTAGGGGGCGGAGGCACAGGGATCTTTAGGACATCCATAACCCATAACCACAATATCCCCACCACATCCATAATCACAATATAACCACCACATCCATATCCATATCACAATATGACCACCACATCTCCATCACAGGCGAGACCCACCCTGGTTGACCTCGGCGCGCGAGGGGTTGGAGTTCTTCTTCTGCTGGGCGTTTTTAGCCAGCAGAGTGTGCTTGTCGTCGTTCCCAATGTCGGGCTCCGAGATGGTGACGGACAGGATGCGGCAGAAATTGGCCAGCTGCTGCTGGTCGAAGCTCTGGACGAGGCCCGACAGGTTGGGGATGCCTTCTAGCTGGATCATCTCCTGTACACGGCGTAGGGAGATGTTCTGGATCATTTCTGGGAATTTCATTGGTGCTTTTCATTGCATTTATGGAAAGGACCGCGGAGACGGACTGGTGGGTAGGTGGGAAGAGAGTGGGAGAGTTGTGGGAATGACCCGTTGCAGAGGTCTGCAGGGCAGAATCCAACGCGGGTTGCTAGTTGCTACAAGGCAGTGCAATAGCGAACTGAACCACCCTGTGAATTATTTGTTATTTTTACCGGAAATTTGGGTTGCTCCCGGGATTATTTGAATGCTCATGTGTCGACAAGGACAGAGCCACTACGAATTCAAATGACGTTAAATGTTATACGTTTAACGTACGTATAAATGTTTTACAGAGTCTAACGCGAGACGTTTCAGATTAAGCAGCGTTATTGAGAGCCACAAATACGCGTGGACGCTGCAGCAAAAACATGGGACTCCGACCTTTTTGGCCCCCAGGATGTCTTCGATGAGCGTGGCAGTCTGCAGGAAGGTCTTCTTGTTGTTCATCAGTGTGAAAAGGAACAACACAAAGTCATCCCGGGCCGCAAGGCTCCTGGTGACCCCCTCCGTCTGAGGAGACAAAGGACCTCTGTGGTGAATCTACAGTGGAGCTACATTTACTCTGGCTTTCATCTGTTTTCTTGTCAGGTGCATTAATTAGGTGAGAGAACCAGGACAGCACATGAAGTGGCATGCCGTACCGTTTCACTAATGCATGTGTCTAGGGCTTCATAAACAGAAGGTTGACGTATACTTACACACATGCAGCAGTTGTAAAGCACACTAAGGCAGTCCTTGACCAAGTCATCATTCACTAGGAAGACAAAAAAACCCGTCATGAGCACGTGTTGTGAATGTGTGTGAACAGTAATGCGTGTTCAGTAGTGTGTGTGTGTATAGTCTACATCATTGATGGATGCATCACTCCTACTGACTTTGGTTTTTACTATTCTGCATAGTGACGGTGGGCCTCATCAAGATTTCCACGAGCAGCTGTAAGGCAAGGCAGTAAAGCAGTTAACACATCTGTATAGTGTGGCTACAAGGGGGAAAATACATATATAATACAATAATAATAACAAATTCATTAATTATATGTATTAATAGTGCTAAACATTATCGTCCAATACCAAGAGCTGAATTACTCCCTCCATTACAGTTTTATTAACATAATGAGGGTCATTTAAACACAACGACTGCCATATAGCACAAATGTCATTGTCAGACATTTAACATACGGCTGTGGGTTAAAACGACTCCTTGTTGTGTTGAACTTACGTCCACTCCACCAAACAGTTCAAAGGTGTACGTGTTGGGGAAGGTGGATTCCTGAGCGGTCTTTCTGTCCTCCGTGACAAAAGACATGGCTTCCATGGACAATTGGGACAACAATACCTGATTTAGAAAGTAATATACAAGTATGAGTTGGGGTTATGTGCATGGCTATTATGAAAAACAAAACCGATTGATTAAAAGTTTGTGTGTGTGTGTGTGTGTGTGTGTGTGTGTGTGTGTGTGTGTGTGTGTGTGTGTGTGTGTTAAATAGGCTGCTCTTGATTAAAGACTGATTGAGCATGCCAATTGGGGCATTTTTGGGGTCTTTTTGTTTACCTTGAGTAGGCTGTGGGCATGGGAGAGGTCACTGTTGGGGTGACTGCTGTCATGGAGTTTCTGCAGCATGGTAGGGATACCATGCCACTTGACTCGCCTGTCCCTTTCCTCCAGAAGGATTCCAGGCAGCTACAGCAGCAGAATATAAACATGTAGATTCAATAGAGAGAACCGGCCTTATTAAGCCTGTTGCTTTTCCTTCTAAACAGCTTCACGGTGATTGTTTGAAAAAAATGTTTTTAAATTATTTTAAATGTATATGTTTTGTGTTTGTTTGCCAGTAGTTACCAGCGTTATGTTTGCCACATTTCTCTTGGAAAAGTGTCAACTTCACAACCAAAACTGTAAAATGACGCTTGTTTATTAAAATGGATACAACTACGTAAATCATTGTTGCCATGTGGTTGTGTTGCGGTATCACCAAAGATACTTATTGCGTGACACGTTTCACTTGCGTTTCTGTGTAACTGCGACAAAAAAAACCTACATATGGATTCACCATTTTGAAAGCAATGTAATATTCTTCAGACGTGTGTGGCAAGCAACTGATAATTAAAAACACGCAACACAAAAAAGCTGCACCACTACAAGGTAATTTAACAGCAGATACAACTTACATGATACATTTGCCGCATTACTTGCGACCACATAAATTCCTCTACCATGTTACTGCATTGATCTAAATCCCCAAACAAGACGTCGGCCACCACAACTGTAACATCAGGGTCGTCAGAGTATCTCACAGCGTGTCGTGGGCTCCCCACGAAGGACACACACATAGTTATTGTTATTAACGTGGTGACGTAACCACCTGAGCTGCTCATCTGGCTTAGCACACCGACGACACGGTGGCTAACAGAGTAGCCAACATTGACATCCCTAGTGCCACAAACCACCGGTTTCATACAGGCAGTCCCCACTAGCTTAAAAACAGGATGATTAAAATAAGCACAAGATGCATGAGTGGAAGGCTAGGAGGTCCACGCGTTGTGCCGTTAGCACCGCTTGGCACGGAATGCTAATGAAAAGACAAGCTAACAACAAAGATCCCCTTTCGATCGAGATAGTTGTGCTTTGGACGTGGGCTGGAACTATGTTTGCTGATAACCGCACCACGATTTTGTTTGTTTCATAAATGTGCTCCACTGGTGGCAAGTACAACCAGAACGAGCAACGACTTCGCCCCCACATCGATCTACAGAACGACGTCTTAAAAGCCCCTAAGTCCCTGCTTGTTGGGAGCACAGAAGCTAGTATCGCAACCGTTCACGTCAAGCCAGCACTCTGCTGGATCTCTTACCTGAGTCCCTCGATTGAACCCGTGGCCTGTAATTTGACAAGTTGTGATTTTCGTGACGATATTGCCATTGCATTTTCTCCGTTTTCCCCCAGTCCAAGGGGACTGGGACCCTTGAAGCGTCGCCATTATTTTTTTTCTTCCTGTACTGAACTGTTCGAGGCAGGAAGTCCAACGCTTTGATAAAACGCTCGCATTTCTATGTAGTTGAGCGCCATCTACCGGCTATTCGCAGAATACCATTTCGGTTTTGTTGGCGTTTTTTAAGCGAGACGATTTCAAGTTTTATTTACACATTTATTTCTTAGTTAAAGTATTAAATCCTGCTTACACAGATATACACACAATGGTCTATGTTTATACGTTTCAAATGTTTATACGTATAATATTTAATATTATAATACGTTTATACGTTTCAAATTTAAAATCAAATTGGATACCAATGACATCATATAACAACTCAATACCCCATTAAGATTCCACATAATACACATTTCATTATTCAATGGTAGCCTATGCCATAAAACATTTAGTCCCACTTGTCCGTTCTCTGTGAAATAAACATTCTTGAAATATAACTCCAAAAACTGTAGTGTCTTATCCAGCGTTCCCATTTTCGAGGTGGTCTCCAGTCCAATGCAATACGAAAGGCAAGCTTTACTTCTGTGGGGGCTCTCTGGTTGGCTTCACGTATAATATAATGTCTCTTAGGTCAGCCTCGCGAATCTTTTCTTCCATCATCTGATGTCTTGTTCGTTTCCATCTGTCATGTAAAGGTAGGAGCTGATGGCTTCCCTCAGGCCATCACTCACCAGAGAGTGCTCTGATTCCGCCCTGTTTCCCCTGAATAACATCGACCTGGGCGAAGAGACAAACCATAAGTCAAATATGGAGTTATGGCATTATAGGCGACATCGTTTTTACTATTTACAAATAGACCAAAAGGAATCACAACTGTCACTCGGGAAATTACTTGTGGAGATGTAGGCTACCATTGGTCTACATATCATGGCATCCATTGACAAAATAAGAGGCCACCAAATTAGGCAATGCATTTGAGTAATGCTGTGAATAACGATCATTTTTTTAGACAGTAAACCAAACGGCAACGTTAATGGTACATTACAGCGCCATCCTGTGGCCACCGTTTGCTTAGCCATACACACACCTGGTAACGTCTTTCCAGTTAATGGTGGGTCTTCTGGCCGCTAGGGGCACGGGACTAGTCATCCGTGTGGTGGTGATGTCTGAACCCAGGATGAAGCAGGGCTTGCTCAGAGTACAGCATAACCCATCAGCAAACTCTGTAATAGGGAAATCATTTGCTGTGTTAGGCACCCATGTGGTCAAACGCCGCAGCAGCTAAAATCAGCCTTTACATGTATTGTGTCCCCCTGTACCCACCACTATAGTGTTCCACAAGGTGCTGGAGGGAGGAGAAGGTGAGTCCCTTGGCTATGTAGAACCATCCGTTGTCCAGACGGCTGACGCGGTAGTGCTTTACTGAGCCCAGGTATGAGTCCGGTCTACTTAATATAGACAACGAGTAGGGATCTGTGACAAACAGACAAAAAGAACAGAAGCTTGATTGTAGATAAAGTGGCATAGTGGCCTAGTATCATTGGCCCAACTGGGTTAATTAAACACATTCACCATGTTCATCAGCATAGCGTGATAACGGCTGTTTTGGAACCTTACGCATTAAATAACGAGGAAGAAGAATGTTTTGCGAGGAAGAGCTCACCTTGATGGGACTCTGACTCCCGGACGATGAAGGCCCCGGTGCAGTTGCCGGGATGCATAAGCAGCTCCTCTGCCTTGTATCTGCTGAGGCCTTTGAAAAACCACCTGAAAAACAGCACTCTCCATCAAATGATATTTTGGCGCCGCTTTCGTGAAAGCACATTTTATTTTGGTTTCCAAGTTAGGAAAGGTCACTGGAAATACATCGTCTATACTAGAGCAACAGACTCTAGACTGGAGGAGGTCTGACACACAGAAGCTTGTGTCATATGACCCGAAGAGGAACAGAAGTCATCTTCTGAAGTTGAACAGGAAAAGTTGTGAACATTTGTGTAAGTGTACCCACAAGTTTGCCCTTCACCCCCACCCAGCGCTGACATTAAGGTTCTGCTGCGCCCACGCGCCTCAAACAGCAGCGTTCAGGATGTCAACATCTTCAGAAACGTTTCTTAAAAGGCGCAACTCTACGGGCTGAATCAGCACACAGAGCGCCTGGGGGAGACATGTGCAAAACAAAGACTCTGAGGGATGTTGGTTTTTCTACCTACTCCAACTATATCAAGCTTTTGTGCTCCCAGTGCTACATTATGTAGCAGGGCTATGGGGATTTAAAATGGAGACCCAAAAGCGAGACTGTCTTTAATGGAGCCCAGCGATATTTCTTGTGCATACCTAAGTTTGTACCAATACTGGAAATGCATTTTTTTTTCCCCTCTTGTGCTGCAGTTGTTTTTTGTGTGGTTGTTTTCTTACTCGGAGCGAGTGTGTCATCTATGGCGGCAGTAGCTCAGTGGAGGGCGGCATTAGCTCAGTGGGTAGAGTGGGTGGACAGAGCGGGTCGTCCACTAACCGTAGGGTCGGCGGTTTGAGACCCTTGATCCCCCTCCTCCACATGTCGAACCCCACAAATGTACTGAGTGTAAGTCGCTTTGGACAAATGCTAACGCTTTGGACGTCTTCTAAATGCCCCTTTACCCTTATCTACCTACGGAACCAGCCCCGGGGGTACAAAACCTACTGGAGGTCAGGCTGATGTAAATGTTATCTATGCGTGTGACAAACCATTTGAACCCTGTGCCGCGCAGGGTTTCTCATCACTCTGAGCACTGTGAACTGTTCATTCATTCATTCATTCCAATGAGAAGCCAACCCACCTGTTCAGAACGCTGGCCGTGCATTCGGTAGGCACGTACATCTCGTGGCCTGTGCGTGCAGATTTAACCATCAAGAAATCTCCGTCGCTGTCGATTGAGCAAACAAAAAAGAAACAAAGTGAGTCGGGGGAAAAAAGGGAAATGCAAAAAAACGGTGGGTCCAAAACAGAAAGTAGAGACTGGGTCTCTCTCAGTGCCACGGGGCCGTTCCTCACGTACTCGGACACGACTGAGAGCTGTTCCCCGACGCGCAGGGAGAACTCGTTCCCGCCGTAGCAGGGGAAGTCATGCAGGGACACCACGAGTCTCCTCTCCAGGTCTGCAGCCCAGCCGCTGAGGCCTTGGAGGAGGGGAGGGGGGTTGTTGATACCATTGCTATCATTTGAATAATTTAAATGTTGATGTCGTGTGTTCATTCAAATACATCGGAACACGACATATGGCTGAGCATGGACTACCTGGTGCCACGGGCGTCACCGGTGACGTCTGTTTGGTTCGGCTTTTGAGGGGGCAGTTCCCCATGGTCTGCTGGTTATGAGAGAGGGAAGCAAAAGTTATAGTTTCGAGTTATAGAGCCCCCGTTACACGTCTGTCTGACGCCTCTCGACACGCACACCCGTTTAGAATGGTAACCTTTCAAGGGTCGCAAGACGAAAGAGAAACGGTCACGTCGGGGTTGTGCAGCGAATGTCACGGGTTCTGTAGAGCTTTGGTTTGTAGCCAACACATACATGCATGCATACCTACATACATGCATACAAGCACATACATACGCATGCATAAGTACATTACATTTTAGCATTTACAAAGTTTGCTTGATGTTTAGTAGATTCTCTGTATATCGGCCATGTACAGACATACCGCACAATCTATCTATCTATCTATCTATCTATCTATCTATCTATCTATCTATCTATCTATCTATCCATCCATCCATCCATCCATCCATCCATCCATCCCTCCCTCCCTCCCTCCCTCCATCCATCCATTAATAAAATTGACAGGGCAGATATTTAGATGAATTGACAAAACACTCACCTCTTCAATTTCTGCAATAAGATGTTTCGTCCAGATAGTATGAGTTCCACAGGTTTTGTGTAAAAAGAAAGCTTGCTCCAGACAAAGTCTTCTCCTGGCAATTACTATAACTAAGTCAAATGTTCCACAACATGAGTTCAGCTATGCATCTATATATGTGTTGCATTGCCGGCCCACTAATCAGGGTGAATACGAGTCCCACCACACAGTAAGTGTATGTGTGCATATGTGTGTGTTGAGTTGAGTTCAGTTTGATACTGCTACGTTATGTCTCCCTGCAACCATTGCTTCCTGTAAGCCCATGTACCTAGTGAGGCTGACTTACAACGGTGCGTGTTGTTGTCTGTGGTATAGATATAGGAGGAGCCACAAGCAACACCTCTTGGTCATAGAAAGTATGTGTGATGTTCAGGTGGGTTGCTTCATTTCTTTAACATAACTTTGGTTATATTTGTTAATTTTTCTAGTGTTACCGCAACTCGTAACTTTGAGATATGCTGACGTCTCAAGAGGGCCAGGAAGTGAACACTCCACGGTTGAGTAAAATAACAACACCAGTCAATGTAAACCCCACGGGCTAGTGAGGTTTAATCAACCTTGATTAAATGTGATAGTGTAATTTATGTCACGGCTCACACCCACCCACAAACACTTACTACAGTGACGTACATAATCAGCAATCCACCTCGCTTGGATTGACGTATGATATTGATGATCTGAGCATTTATGCACTTGTGATTTTGTCATCCATCATCTGTGTTGCGGGCTTGCGTTGTGTTGGAATGTGTTGGAGGTTAAATACCCTGATATTCACACACTCATCAAAGGGATTTAATTGACATTTACTGTTTTGAAGCAGCACGCGTTATATCCTCTCTTTACACACAGTATGCTATGACATCTATTGTTAGTTTTAAGAATAGATGAATTAGATAAGAATTAGTAAGTTACGGCCAATGGCCAATTCTGCTCTAGTTCAGTCAAATGAAGGCTTGGTAGAGGAGCTCTAACCCATGTCAGTAAAACCCTGATATTATCTTTACCAGAACCACGCTTGCTGAGCGGAAATCTTCATTCCACCGGGGGG
>OMKI01057588.1:2500-22255 GCA_900302315.1 Phycis blennoides | reverse complement strand
TTGATTACATCACATCAGCTGCACAAGCTAGCCATATCAGACACACACACACCCACACACACACACACACACCCACACACACACACACACACACACACACACACACACACACACAAGTTGCTCTGGTTAAAGGCGTCTGCAAAGTGAGTCAGGTTGTAAAACCAAAACCCAAAAAAAACTATTTTATACGTTTCACTGCAATGAGCACATATTTTTTTTTTTTATGTAACTGAGAAAGAAAAATTACTCAACCAAAAGTCGTGATGAAACTCTCTCAAAACGTAAACATCCATCACGCTTGTTTTTCTTTTTTTTTTTTTTTTGGTGCTGGTGTGTAAAGGGAAAGAGTTATGCCGTTGATGATTCTGCGGCTTGCTGGTGAAAACGCCCCACAGCCTGCCCGCCTCCCGCGGTACCCAGCCTGTCCGCTCACGTTGAGATACTTCAGGCACAGGAACCGTACGAGCAGGCAACCCTCTGTTCACCCATTCACTCGGGGGTATTGATTGTCACGCCGCTCAAGTCGGTCATTAGAAGAAATACTGTTGCCATAGCCCAGACGCTTCTCCCTCTGCCTATTTTTCATCATTATGATCAGAGGCTTTTATCATTAAAAGGTAATGAACCTTTTCACATAAAGGCCACCGCAATCTTTGTGGATTTACGAGGAGATTCCCCCTCGTGACGGAATCCATATTGATAAGACTAAAAGGGAAGACCTTTCAAAGGAGGCCTGGGCACGGGACGGAGAGGTGACGTGTGCAGAGAACGATGCGCATGAAGCCAGGAGACAGGCCTGCGGTCGGGAAGATAAGCGCGGGGTTAAGTCACGTTTGGGTCATCCGCGCTGCTGAGATTCTGCGCGGTTATCTCCAGGACGGGGAGAACGGGTCAAGCCCTCAACCTTTTTGTCTATGACCAAAGAGAAAGAGGGTGCTTGGGTTTAATTAGGCCTACAACAAGGATGAATTACTTAACATGACTGATGTACTTAGCCTCGCGGCGCCCTTGGCTAAGGTGACTCCTCGTTTTAACGCAGCTTCCAACCCCTGAAGCCGACCGTGGTTAAGAGAGACGGCTTAAGGTCAATCCGAGCAACACCTGGTATTTGATCAGCTGCGCCCCGCGCCGCTGCTGGGATGAAGGCCCTGAATCATCTCAGGATGCTCTTGTTCCAAAGCAGCTATCGGATAAACACTGGGTTCCAATGGCCAATCAATAAAAACGCTGTGCTGTGCTACATGTTTTCACAACAGGGATTTACCGCTCGATTTACTGGTTTGTTTCTAAATCAGTAGACCCGAACTCGTGAGCAAAACGACACACCGGTGTGTGTTATATTCACGCGTGTGTATGTTTGGATAATTTGTGTATTCATGCGTTTGCTTGTTTGGCAGAATAATGATAATACCATCATCTTTTTTTTTCCTCTATGTCTCTGGCCCCTTGCTCTCTCCCGTGTTTGACTTTCTGGTCATACATCTGTGTGAAATATATGTGATTTATTTGGGAATCACCCAAATGATAAATGTTTTCTCTCGACGCTTAAACTACACCAGTGCACCAGTGAGATTGCATGTCCATTAGTCATGTATCCTGACAAATGAATTGAAATAATTTCACTACAAATGTAGGTAAAACCCACCTTCCTGTGTCTTTTAAATCCCCAATAACTAATGAATCATAGACTATTTGGTTGTTTTTATAACTCTCACCTTCAGAAAGTAGTTTTTCAAAATGGCCTCTTGTCTCATCTTTGCCACCTCTGTGACTCTCTTTAGCTTCACGACCCCTTCTGCTGAATGCAACCAGATCCAGGCAAAGGTTCAATCTTGTTCACTAGTTCCCAGAACAGCCCCGCTGACAGCTCATTAAGACCTTCCAAAATGGAGTTCAATGATCTATTCATCTATTCTGTGCCTATGTGGCCCGCCCCGCTATATCTCTCTTTTCATTAAGCGGGATAAAGACCAAGACGCTATGGATTCATTACAGACAATCACATTTAACCCACCCTCCGGGCCTATTTAATTCACTTTCATTATTAACGCCATCATTATCATTAATACACTGGAGGAGAAGCCTGCTGTTGAGGCGCACGGCGCTCCCAACGATGATCCAGATGTTTACTGTGTGTTGGCGAGGGTGTTTGGATTCCAGCGTCAGCTGATGATAACTCTCCCATTCAGGCCGTGACTGTGCATGTAAGAAATACTCACTCGTTGGTGCATCTTGTACATTTGACTTACTGAGTTAAAGTGACGGAGAGCGAGGCCACCGAAGGAGGCACCAGATTAGGCCAACGCTTTATCAGTGCTGCAACTTTTAACACCAAACCTACAATCGAATATATGCTACTTCAATGCATTTCACTGTGTGAACTCATCTCATCTTAAAACATATCCAATAAACACACACACACACACGCGCGCACACACACATACACAAAAAACACACACCCTTAAGTGCTCGATATCTAAAAATACACTTTGCATGGATATGAATATTAATCCAGGTGAGCCTGTTGCCTTGACACCGGGGCGACGGCAGTAAGCGCACGTCATCCCGGGCGGAGCCATGAATCAGATTCCAGCGCGCGTGTCACCGCACAGCGGGTCGGATGGATGGAGGATGAAATGGAAATGGACACGCCGCGCTGGCCACGGGGCAGACGGATGGTCCCCCGGACTGGATGGCAACACACTGGAAATGAACATCTCCGAGACACCTGTTTCATTTAGATGTGTCATGGAAACATGTCAATAGGGAGCGGGGGCTTCTTAGGTTCAGGACTTGATGTGTGCAGACGGACGAATGGACGGACTTGGAAAGCTGTCGTTCTGTATGTCGCCCCTTTTATTGGCTATTTAGTCATTTAGCAAGGCACTTCAATCCAAAATGGCGTACAACTTATTTTTTTCGCGCCATGTCATTAAGGAGCAGGTGTAGGAGCAGCTTGCTCAAGGATGCCTCCCGACCTAGGTCCTGTTTGAAGAAGCTGGGTTTCGGCTTCTAGTCTTGCAGAGTCAGCCTTCCCATGGCGATGCATACTTCAACCAATAAAAGCACTAAAATAGCAATAATGGCTTGGGAATTACCCGTTCATGCACATTTTCAGCTGTTCCAAAAACAAAAAAAACGGGGAAGGGCTCGCTTGAGTGAGAGTTCTGATTCGAGCCCGAAGACATCCTAACCTGTTACTTGAAACAAGGCCCGGAGGAGTTGTGTTTATTTTGTATTAATCGCTTTGTTTGAAATGTTGGACAGTGGGCTATTCGGCCCCATGCACCGATGTAATGGATAAGGTTTCTTAATACAGCTGAACGGAGCACAGCACTGTGACTGGTGGACTGGCACCGACCAGTACATGAACTTGGCCGAGGCATCAATGAAGCGTGGAAGCTCTGTGGTCACTGCTCTACCGTAAAGCCAGGGCATTACACAGATGGCCGGGCTCACTGAGCTGCTCAATTGTGCTGCGTCACATCTTTTGTCTCCAGGGCCCAGATAGAGAGAGAGAGAGAGAGAGAGAGAGAGAGAGAGAGAGAGAGAGAGAGAGAGAGAGAGAGGGTAGAGGGCAGGAAAAGGAATTTAAGATGGGGGCTAGAAGAATGGGAAATAGGAATAAGAAAGAGGAGATAGAGATGGGAGAGACAGAACAAGATTGGGAGAAGGATGAATAACTGAAAATAGAGGAGAGAAAGGATGAAGGGTAAGGGTAAGAGCACGGGAATGACACGAGAAGAGAGGAAGGGGCCAGTGACATAGAGCAAGACACAATGTACATGATATACCCAGTGGCCTAATGGATAAGGATTCAGCCTCAGAAGCTGGAGGTTCTGGGGTCAAGTCCCACCTGGGTAGTAGCTTTGATGTCCTTTGCAATGTCATTGCACTAAATGGTCATTTCAACTATTGAAAACCGTCCACTATGAAGCTGATGAAATAATTCAATGTTGATACTGCGTTGCTCTTGTACCCAGCTACTAATCAAGTGTTCCAATATAGCATTAATACAAGCCCTTATCATAAAGTAGAAATCCTTCAAACCTTACAAATTAATGGTTCATTGTAGAACTGGTGATTGTTAGTTAAATAAACTAGCAATCAGTTGTACCCGTCACGTTGAATTCAAAGGTAAATAAAGGCATCAGCCTCCTGAGCTGGTGATTGTGAGTTCTTGTCCCATCTAGGTCAGACTAAAGACCTCTGGGGCTATTCTAAAGACCCTTAATAATGAACATGAAGGCAATGTGGTTGGTTAAAGTCGAGTGTCGCCGAGCGGTCAGGTTGAACATGTTTGAGTGCTGGGCATCTCCTCCGCCTGAGCGCAGATCTAGGACTAGCTTGCGTCCCGACAGGAGTTTGTGAAAATGATTGTACCTTCTGCAGTGAAGATGTATGTTCAGAGCTTAATTATAACTGGGAACATGCAACCCACCAGCATGGAGCCCGGTAGTCTAATGGATAAGGCCTATGGAGATGGGGCTGATGGTTTGACTCCAACCTGGTTTGAAAAAAAGCCTTACCAGAGCTTTTGTTTCTTATTGTGGAGTAAGGGTTCATAATAGTACCTCCTATTATGTATTTGTCTTGTGTCGGATTACCACGCTTATGAAATCCACAAATGTACCATGGTGGTTCTCCTGCATTTATTTCACACAGATGTATGAACAGAAAAGCAAACACAGGAGAGAGCAAGGGCCCAGAGACATAGAGAGGGGTATAGTCGGGAATGAGACAAAGAAAATGAGACAGAGAGAGAGGGTTTGGAGTGAAACTAATGACAGAGTGTGTATGTGAGGTACAGAGAAAGGCAAGAACATAGAGACATATAGTTAGCTCTTTTTTTGACAATGTTGAGACTTCTTTTAACTGTTTCTCAACAAAAAAGGAGGGCTCACATTTCTCATCTGTGTTGGTGTTGTTTGCTTACAAAGAAAGCATGCGATGTCACATATAGACCAAAGCTGTAACGTTGCAAACATATGCAGACAATGTTTTCCCAATGAGGTGAAGGAAGAGGGGAAAAGGAGAGTTTGCGCTCTAACAACATGCTGTTTTTGTTGTTGTTGACATTGTCATTGAGGTTGTGACTAAGAAAGTGATGTTTACTGCCAGTATTCTTCCCTGAGCTGTGTGAACGGCTGGTGCTAACCTGCACTCGAACCCTTGCTCATTCCAAGTTTGCTAAGTGGAAAATAAAGGTGCCATCAAACTGTTTACAACTGTGTAAACATGCATTGTGATGAAGAATATACCTGGACTCAAGCCCCCCTCCTCTTCCCTTCCTCAAGGGTTCCCCCGTGGTGTTATAGGGAAAGGGAAAGCTCTGGTTTTGTTTTGTATGATATAAAGGTTTTATACTTCTAATGGGTGCAACTGATGATGGGATCAAACCACCGATCACTACCTCTGGAATACAATCTCTTCATCGATATGGCCACCGGGTTTTGGTATAAACACTGTGTAATGCGACTTGATTCATCACTGAATTTGTTATTATTTAAAGGGATCACACAATAGAAGAGACAGGCAATCTTCAGGCTGTATTTGGATTTAGGCAATCCTTTTGAACAAGACATATTTGAAGGGGTCTCATTCACAACATTCACTTTTCACCCAGACATCAAAGGTGGGACTCAAACCACCAATCGCCAGACCCCACCTTATCCATTAGGCCACTGGGTCTGCATTGTTCCTTCATATGTCTTTTAGTCTTGAAAGGTAAACCTCTATGATACATAGCCATAAAAAGAGCCTTGACTAAAGTAGAAGGGATGAGGGGTGAAGAATCTTCTGTCTTCCATTCAACCAACTTATTTCTAGGGTACATGAGGGACTAAATCAACTCTTTGTTTCATGAGCAACCTGGTTGGTCTGGTGCCTGAAATAGCATTGTTACCCCTTCAGCATTAGTCTCTGCATCTCCAAAATCTTTCATCTCCCCGAAAAATTAACAGTGGCATAATGGATAAGGTATCATCCTTGCGAGCTGGCTGTTGTGGGCATGAGTCCCTTCTGGGTTATGTTGCTGTCTGTCTTTCTTCATGGAGTTTTACTTAAGCCCAGAAGGCTGCTGTAATGTCATGCCAAGTCATTCATAATGCAGAGAGTTGAAGACAGCTTTTGGCCTCATATATACAAGAAACCTTGTGGTCATATGGATGGGGTATCCATAGCAACAACCTCTGTCGTCAAAAATGAAGCTAGGGATTGTGGGTTTGACCCCCACCTTTGTTGGCTACTTAACATCTACTGATTGTGGGGCAGCTCCTTTGGAAGTTCTCAAATGCACCTCAACGATGAGAAATGCATTTATTAGTTTCCCCCAGACCCCTAATTCTGAAAGGTCAACTCTTCTCTTGCAGATACCAGCCATGGTTGCTCTTGATCTTGATGCTCTACTCACATCCCTTCTCCTCAATATCCCCTATTAGATAAAGACAATATCATTTCTAAGGTTAACATACCACGTTCTTCAAAGACCCAGTGGCCTAATGGATAAGGCATCAGCCTCCGAAGCTGGGGATTGTGGGTTCGAGTCCCATCTGGGTTAGATTAAGAATCTTTTGAGCAATTCAAATGACCTTCGCTCAACCTGAAGGGAAATTGGTGGACAATGCTGTAACACTATATAGTTCTCTGACCACAACCAGGCCTCAAGCCCCGGCTCCATGATATGTGTGGCCGCCAGGTTGTGTTTTTGAGACTGCCCCTGTAGGCTCTCGGCTGGGCTTAACTGGCACTAAGTGCCAGGTAGAGTGAACCCGACCCAATCTCAAGCTAGACAGGTTTGTAGTTTGAAACGCAAAGCATATGTTTTTCCCCCCCTCTGCTTTCTCGTTTCTTAAAGCTGTCTGGCAGTATAGTGGTATACTTATACTATACTATACTTCAGAATAATCAATCAAGAAAACCTTGTATTGTTCGGTTGGAATGTGATTGGTTAGCGTCGAGTGTCACCGCAGTTTATAAAAATAGCATTCATTAATACACAGGACAAGATGTTACTATCCCTTGTGCCATCGTCCAAGGTAAACACATGTAGAAGGCCAGCTCAGATAAGACCAAGCATACCACACACGAGTGACATAACCACCATTAGGTGCAACACCATAGCAGACATCAGGCTACGCCATCATAAATCTACGGAGTCATTCCTCAGGTGGCACCATTCACCCATTACCTAGCCTAGCCAACAGCGGTATGCGGCACATCATTGGGGTTATCAAGTGGGCACCTTCCTTCACCGGTGTTTCGTTAAGTTAGGCCCACGACACCTCAAGAAGGCTTAACTGTGTATTACAGCATCCTGGAAACACACCCCTCTATGCCACCACCGCACAATTCCCTCTAAACCTCACCATTTAGCGCCTGCCATCACCGTAGCTTATCGTTGTCCCTACCGGGAACCCCAACTACCAAGCTTCCTCCTCAGCCAAAGCCACTCACTTGCGCTCTCTGCTGCTTGCGACATGCTCTTTGTCACCAGTGTCATGCGCCGTCCACGTATGCCCAACTCCGTAAGGAGTGCAAAAGCAGACTTTGCCAGAAAGCCTCGGCAGCCAACTTCCACCGGCCGTACCTGGGCCCTCCATCCTCTGCGTCCGCTGCTAACGCCGCATATCTTACTTTCTTCCGCTCGTATGCCATGTCAACTCGAAAATAAAATAAACCAGCTTCACCACAGTAGCATGTCTGGTCGTAACCTAGTGCTAACTATTTCTGCCGGCATGGTTAGCTGCTCACCTAGGTCTACCTTCATTTTCCAGTCTCCGCCCATTCACAGCTGTCCTGGGAGTGGGCGGAGACCAGGTGCACGCTTCCTTAATGCAGCTTCTCCCTCACGTACAAATGCCACATCATTACGTACACGTACATACTTACCTTGATACTTACCTTGATTGCGACCAGCCAAGGGGTCCACTTCCAGCAGCCCCGCCCCAACTGCAGTTGCCAAACATTTCAGCACCTGATTAGGACGCCAAGTGTATCGCCCTTGGGAAAGACTAACTTTACAACCTGACAGTATATGCCTAAGCGTACCTGCACTGGAACACAACGTGCAGGCAGGATCCTCACCCAACCCAAGAGATGGTAGCACATCATACAAAGCCCCTATCAGAAATCTAATTCTGCTTGCCTCCATGCTCCACAGATCGTTCCACTTCAACTTTCTCTTCTCTACACTTTCCCAATTCACTCACTGCCCTTGCTTGGCCTGTGACACTGCCTTTGTACATCTTACCAACTCCGCCTGTCGATGTATTTCTTTGACTACCAGCTTTCTCTGTTCTACTGCTGAAGCCTTACTCCACGCAGGATTTCCTGCACACAGCCCTAGACCACCACACCCATGCTGAACCTGGCCAACGATCTTAAGCTAACTTACTATAGCTTAATAAAATGACTTAGTTGTATCTGTAGCTTAGTGGGTAAATAAGTGGACATACTGTTTTTGCTAAATGTATTTGTTTTTTTGGTCTAATTACCATTGTTATGAAATCCTCAAATGTAGCATGGTTTTTCTCCCACATGTATTCACGCAGATGTATGAACAGTATGTATGGCTCTTCAGCAATTGATTGGATATGAATTCAGACGAGCATGAGGAGTGATGCATTAGTTCTAATCATTATAAGTGTGCTGTAATCATATACTGAAGCAGATCGAATGCAGAAAGTTAAATCAGGCCAAGTGTTCTTGACCTTCATGTGATGTGAAATCCTGTGGATTTCCAGCACCAGTCTCATCAGCATGGTTTTGTGGGTTCAAGGCACACCTGGGTCGTACAAAGAGCACTGACTATGAATCGTTTACAGGAAAATGAATCTATATATATCAATCAAGCATTTTTATAGATTGTTCATTTTGATACATTAGTAACGGGATTCTCCACCAGCAGTGACAATAACAGATCTTCAGAGCCCATCACAGATTTCTTGACAATGATTATGCACAATAGCCAACCTATAACACAACAGGCTGCAGCTCAAGACCAATAGTGTCACTTTCATTCTCCCTGTTGGTTTGTCAATGCACACAACCTTGGTTGGTAGATGAGTTTGATGGGAAAGGCGACAATAGATCCTCACACTCCTCATTGAAGTAAAGGTGAAGCAATGACAATATTATGATATGGAATTGAGAATGTTTGAGTACACCTTCATCGGCTGTATTTATATTTTGAGTCTAAGGTACCTGAGGCCCTGTTCACATCTGACATTAACATGGCTCTTGTGTGATCCGATCACCAGTGGACAGCTCTAAGTACAGGTGTGAATGCACCCCAGATGCATTGAGGACGCATTGAGAAGCAGAGCGCTCAGACCACATTTGGAGGTGCGCTGGGCCACATATGGCCACATTCTTTAAGCAGTGTGTCAGCAAATGTGTCCTGGCCCACATTAAAGGCCGACCGACCTCAACTGAAACCCTCTGCATAAGCAGAAGTACATACTCATTCGCTCACCATAGTGATTCAATCAAAATCATTGCATCCCATAAGGCAATTTCATCTGTGACGTTGAATTTCCAAAAGCCCATAGAGATACATACAGTTTATCTAACATTCTTAGGCGATTTGGTTTGCCAAATCCATATTGTTTTTACTTCTTCTTTTGATTTCCAGGGGAGACTAGGCATGTGGAAGTGCATTGGTGCCTCTGGCTGCTTAAGAACAAAAGCGCATTTGGTCATTGCAAATGAACGTGGGTGTGTTTATTTGCATATAGACTGGGGAAGTGAGATTTGATCACTGGAAATGCATTCTAGCATTCCGCATTCTGTGCCAGGTGTGAACTGACCTACTTAGAGCTGTCCACTTGTATTCCGATCACCCAAGACAGATGTTAATGGGCATTAGTGTACACAAAACAGTGATTAAAGAAGGTGATTAATTGCGCCTAATTGTCGACAGGTATTTGTTTCATTAATGATGCAGCATAGGCTGTTGTTTACACTGTATTCATTTCCCAGGAAAAACAGCCAGCTCACTTGAGTGTCACGAAAGAAAAGTAAACTAACAAAACACTCAAATGCATGTCCACGTTTCTCCCGGCTTCCGCCTGCAATTATTCCTCAAGGATCTGGGCTCGTTCAGATATCATTATTATTCTTATAAAACACTTACACAGAGGCCAACTTGCTTTATGGAAAAGGTGTCATTGTCTGGTTTTGGGAGTTGTTTGGTTCAACTCCCGTCTGGATTCTACGCTGCGCACTTACTGTTTTTAATTACTCTAAAGTTTCCTTGGGAACAGTATAAAATGCAACCACATTATGCATTCTAAACATGTGTTCTGTGGAGACAGGACAGATATTTAAGATAAGGATTATAACCTACTACTAAGGTCACACCAAGTCCACATCTAAAAAATAGCATAAGATTGTGGTGATGTTATTTGGACATGGGTGCTTTAGTAAATCCACCTACTCAAAAAAACCAAACTCATTAATCTGGACAGGTTCTCCAGTTCTCTCCAGTTCTCCAGTAATCTTACACTGAAACTAAGTCTCATTGGATTATGAATAGAAATATTAATATACAGTATATATATACATATAGGTTATATGTGTATCCTGTGCTATTGGAGTAGCTTTAAGGTTGGTGATGACACAACAAAGCCCTGGAACCGCCAAAATCGCTACTTTTCAACAATGAGAAATGAATGCTTCATACGAGTGTCATGAAGAAAATGCAACATCAAGTCTGTTAACAGTACAAAAATTCAAAATTGGACCAATTACATCTTCAGTCCTATGCATGTTCAACAGGACCGATTAGTAATTCCGATTCCGATTAGTAATTCATTAAATCAGTAATTCTTCTTTTTTTGTGAAATATGTTTTTGTGGAAAAAGGGTTGATGTTGCATCAGCATGCATATGCAGCAGTGCTGCCCGTATGTGAAAATGGCAGCTTCCCTTTAAGTCTGCTTGTCTGCAACAAAATAAGTTCTGAGGCAGAGAGCAAGGCCTTTACAGGATCACAAACTGTAGGAGTGCTCACTAACATGGCCCAAAGGAGAGTCTTTATTTGAGACTGAGCACAATGTCATTTCCTCTTTCTCTTTCTGTCTATTCAGCGCTCCGTCTCTCCCTCACTCTCTTTATCTCACCGCTTTTACCACATTTCTTTTTCCCGCTCTTGTTTTTTTTCCTCCTTTCTCTCTTCTCTCTGTCGCTCCTTTTCAGTGTCTGCAGTCTTCAAATTACCAATTCCCCGCTATCTCCTCTCGTCTTCCACCCTCTCTCTCTCTCTCTCTCTCTCTCTCTCTCTCTCTCTCTCTCGGTATCGCTCTCCGTCTTAATACCTTCTATTTCAGTCCCTTCATCAACCAACCTTTTTATTCTGCCTCCACCACAACCACCACCCCGTGCCCCCACCACCACCACCACCACCACCATCACCACCACCTTCCCTTTCCTCTCCGTCTGCCTTCTGGACATGGAAGGTTCTGGTCCATGTTAATGATGCTACTCTCTTTGTAACCGAGATCACAGGACTCCAGACATCCGAGCCGTAGCCCAAGTTCGCTGAACCACTGTGCTCTGGTTGCCTATTTACTGTTATAGCTAGCTCTGGGCTAGCATCATCATCATAATCATCATCATCGTCATCATCATCATCATCATCGTCATCATCATCATCATCATCATCGTCATCATGGATGCAACCCATGGTGTCTAACTCGCCACCATGTTTGTAGTTCTCGAGCTCTCGCTGCCACTGGGCTTTAGCTGTATTGTAGTCATTGATAAATGTAAATACGGCCTGTACCTTTGGTTTAGTTTCAGGGATATGGTGAGACTGTACAAAATGAATTGTATGTGATTGACATGGAAAGTTAGCCTTTGAACCAGACGCAACTTATCTAATATGGTGCAGGTTTAATACGATGACTGTACAGTGGAGCGTCCTATGGGACCGTGTTGAGGCATTTCATAAACAACCAAGATGGCGGCGGCTGATGTGTCACACGGTTCGTTGCTCTGATTGGTTTAGGTCTATCCAATGGGCGGGTCTGGTGATCGGAAGTCTTTTGCAAAACACAACAGTCTTTACCACACCTTTGTCTGATTAACCTTAATTTTGAATACATAAAATTACATTTGAAAAGCATTTGATGTGGATTGAAATGTACAACTCTGACCGGTGATACGTCAACCACAGGGAATTGAAGATTAGTCATTAAGTAAACTCTTTATCCAAAGGTGCTAACAGTGAATTCAGCTAGAGGTGATTGAAGAGCAGGGAGGGGGTTGAGTGTCTTGCTCAAGGGCGCCTACGGGTATGGCTGCTGACACTGGGGATTGAACCTAGCACCCAGTGTTGTGCTACCACACAGGATCCTGCCCTGAGAGTGAGCAAAGATGGACCATTCGCTTGGACCTCCTCACATGTTCCCCCTACGTGTGATAATGAATTCATCCCAGAGAGCAGTAACTCCATTAACACAGTCTTCTCTTAGCCAGCGTCTCCATATCAATTTATTGGATTGTTTAATGTAATCATGCATTATGCAAGGGAATTAATTGAAATGGCTGCTCCAAGAAAGGGACAATGCATTAAGAAGCTATTTGGAATCAAAAAGAGGATTTGCTAAATGGCCCTTCAGGCTTGAGATACCTGGAAATACATTCATGTGAAGGCAAGAGAGTCACTTTTTTGGAGAGCGAATTACTTTATTAGAAAATGGAAGCCTTTGTTCTGTTTCCATCAGCGATAACAGACTTTTGGCCCGGAGATTTTCATGGTACAGGAAAGATGAAGCCCTGCTTCATCTTGTTTTCAGGCAGCCAATCAGCACTCTAGTCTTAGTATTGATAACAACTATACTAAAATGTACAAGGGAAAATGTAGCAAATGTGGATTTTTACATTGTTATTGTTAAACATTTCTTCTGCTAACATACACATACACATGCTCCCAGTACTATGTAGAAGATGGTTTAATAATTTATTTGCTGGTTGAAGATCTAAACACACCAATGAGTCAACAATACTAGTTAATATGTAACCACCCTAAGTATGAGTAGAATAAGTGTGATTAGATCCAGATATAAAAAAATACAGTGAATACTTTGCGGAGAAAAAGCACACAAAAGTACTTATTTTCAACGCAATGCATTCTTCATATTATTAACAATTCTCCTCCTCTTTTTTACCCCATCCAGCTGGAAACATTACCTAGTCAGTCGTCATTTATAAGACATTTCATTTCTTGACCTGGGTGTCATTCAGAATCTGGACACCATTATCATAATACGTCCACCATAACCGCCAGCGAGCCAGCGTCCTGCCAGCCCCCCCCCCCCCCCCCCCCCCCCCCCCCCCCCCCCCCCCCCCCCCCCCCCCCCCCCCCTCCGGCCCTCCCCCCCCCTCCCCCCCCCCCCACACCCCCATTCCCCAAACCTCACTCTTCCTCACATTCATTCTTTAAAGGAAATGGCTTCACTTTTTATTCTTTCTTCTTTTTCTTCCTTCTTCTTTAGCCTCCATATTAGCGCCGTTCTGACCCGACAGGGGCCGGGGAAATGGCGTCTTTTTCCAATTAAGATCGGCCATTCATGGCTCGGAATAACCACGGAGGCCCGGGAACCGCCCGGGAATCGCCCGGCTACCGCCGAGCGCGTGTCCCTCGCGTCGCGGGAATATCGTTCCGTTTCATTTCTTTTTTCTTGTTCCCGCTGGAGTATTTGAAAAACAAAACAAAAAAAAACAAAAAAAAAACGATGAAAGTTGTTTACCACTGTATCTCCAAGTCACAGGTTGAAGTGAAACAAAAACTCAAATATTCCTCAAACATGGAGCAACATGTATAAGGGGCCCCGGCCCTTATACATGTGGGATAGCGCGATAGAGAGAGAGAGAGAGAGAGAGAGAGAGAGAGGTGGCGTAAGCGAGGGAACAAAGGGAATTAAAATGGTGTTGCAGATGAAAAGCTATGACCGAGTCCCACAGCCAAATAATATTACTCGCAAGTGAAATGAGGCATGTCAGAGGAAATTTCACTGTAAGAAACTCACGGCGAGATTAATTGGAAGCTAAGGGCACAATAAATAAAACAAAAGGCCCCGCGTTCGCACAAGACGAGAATCTGATTACAGTGATTAATTTGGGAGATTCAGGGCTCCTTATGCATGGTAATGTGAGGTTAATTGCTTTTCAGTGATAAATACCCTCCTCCAACACACACACACACACACACACACACCTATTGTTTTTGTCCACAGCCACGAAACGCACGTGAGGCGCGCGGGTTTTCATGTTGAACGAGTGTGACGATACAAAGCGATAAGTTGGATATCGCCACACTTGTTTGTTTTCTCTAAATGATATTCCGACACAGTGACTGATTTGAAGCGATGTCGACCGTGTAGTTGTCGTCAGGTGATCCAGCTCAGTTGGGCGGAGCGACATCAGAACTGTCGTTGAAGTGATATAGCATTATGATACAGCACGTTCGCGAACAAGTGTAGGGGGGGGCCACTCCGAACCCGCGGTCATATCCTGCAAGCGCACGCCTCCTTTGTCCTCATCTGCTTCATTGTCTCTCTTCACTGTCCTCAAACGCGATGGCCGGAACATCCTAAACAACTATATTTACATACAAAAAAGAAATGCCACGCTATCATTCAAACAGACGTCACACCGAGTCTCCTTGTCTGTGTGTTTTTATTTCCAGAGCGCCCGAACTTTGTCCCTCCCCCTTTAAGCGTGACGACGTATGGCCCTATCTCTGGCGAGAGACCCGTCCCCGCTAAATGGTGTGCTAAATGCCCACCTCTGATCTCCACAGTCCTATTGTACCGGGGCTCAAAGAAACCCACAAAAGCCAGGGATGTTTTTTTTTTTTTTTTTTTTTTTTTCAAACCGGCAATTACCGGCAAACGGTCACCCAGGAGGGCCCCCAGAGTCAAGCTCACAGCCTTTGATCATAACTGATATTGAATGGTATTTACCCCGCGGGCGGCGTGGAGGAACCTGTTTCCATTCGGCTCGCCGAACAGATGGCGCTACAATGGCGGGGAGAGCGGTTGCTATTATTGAAAAATATCTTCATAGAGAGCGAGGAACGCCAGGCGTCTCTTCCCTCACCGGGAGATCTGGAAGACAGAGCACCAGAAGTTCCTCGAACATTTCATCCATGGTTTTTTTTTGGGGGGGGGTTGATGTGTGTGTGTGTGTGTGTGTGTGTGAGAGTGTCTTACTCAAAGCTAAGTTAGAAAATCTTACTAATCATTGATTTGAGTAGCCACTGGAGGGGAAGAAGAAAGACATGTTTTTGTTCAGAGAGCAGGCAGGGTTGACGTGTTTGATCAGGGTTTGATCTCCAGTTGTCCAAAGCCAATTCCTCCCGTCAGGAAGATGCCCTCACCCCTACCTGCCCCCTGAATTCTGGATGTATCTGAAACCACTGCAGGGCACTTTGGATAAAGGTGTCTTATAGTAAAATAAGAACATCAGCATATTGTATTTTTGCACTTCAACATATCAACACAGTTCATGTATCTTAAGGTCATTCATCCATTTTGCACACAGTACCTCTAATCTGACTAGAACTCACAAGCCAGTGTTTCTGTCGTTTAAATTAAACAAATGTAATTGCAGAACAGGAGTTGGGGAGTATAGAACCCACCTTGTTTTGCCATCTTCACGTCTTACCTTGGTACAATTCCTGAGGCAAAAATAACAGCTAATAAATTACGGAATTGCGTCGAAGTAATAAATCAGTCAGCAGGAGCCATCTCTTCCTTTATGAGGAGTTTGCTTTCATATACAGGAGTGTTTGTTCGGCTGCCAGCCTCCGCTACGCCAAGCAGCTAATCATTTCTCTCATCTCCTCCTTATTTGACGGTAGGCAATAAAACCTCACTTTCACTCACTCACACGTATTGTTTATTCTGGCAACCAACAGCTATGAGAGTCTCTGGCACGGTCGCAAAACAAATTAAATGTTTAAAAAACACCCCACAGAGGCCCAGTTTGATGGACAAAGGGCACCGCGTGGAGGAATTGATCAGACAAATGACCAGAGGTCGGCTCGCAGGGGTCATCCCACAGTCCTGCTGGTTTTTGGTGCCTTGCTCTAAGTGACTTAGAAGTAGAAGCGGCGGGTAACCATGAAGCAAGCCCCACGCCATAGTATACAGACACTTTTATCCAAAACCACTGACGGTATCTTAGTTTAACAGGGATACCTGTTTTTCTGCAGACATTTTGGGTTTGAACCCCACAGCCTTTTGGCTGGGAGTCACCCTGGCCCTTCTTCCACATTTGCAGTATGTGTAGTTGACGTACACATGCTGTCAATGTAAATACTCTTCCTCCTCCACCAGCAAAATATAAAAGCATTTTGTGATGATGGATTGTGTGAAGCATAGCAACAGGTCTCCCTGGGTATGTGTTATAATGGGCTTTTGGACAAATACAGAAGTGTATGACATTGAAGGTAAATATTGTTTTTAAAGGACTACTTGACTGATTTTCAGCCGGCTTTGAAGCACTGCGCGTAGTATCAAAATGGGAATTATTTTTCCTTGCCAAGTATATTTGCACATCCAAAGAAAGTGACCTGGTGAGAGTGGGGCATAAAATACATAAAACAACACGATGTAAGCAGAAAATATTGAAGAAAGCAGATCTCTGATGCTCATCTGCCAGCAAAAGTCAAAAGTAGCAGGGGGATTTGGATGCAGGCAACATAATTTCTTTTCTTTTTTTTCATATTTGGGGGCAGCAGTAGCTCAGTAGGAAGAGCTGGTGGACAGAGCGGGTCGTCCACTAACCATAGGGTCAGCGGTTCGATCCCCTTGATCCCCACTTCCAAACTGTCTGCATGTCAAAGTGTCCTTGAGCAAGACACTGAACCCCAACTTGCTCCCCGGGCACTGAACATAGCAGCCCACTGCTCCTATGTACCATAGGATGGGTCAAATGCAGAGAACAAATTTCGTTCCCATATCTGAGGATGACAAATAAAGACCAAAATATCCTCTCTTCTAAAGTAAAGTTAACCATTGTTCATTTTCATATACTTCCCACATTGTAAAAATAGAAAGTGAAGTAGTCCTTTAAAGGAAAATGCCACCGTTTTTCCCTACTGAACTATGTTCCTTCATGATCTTAGACCAGTTGATAAACACTGATAAACACTCTCGCCTTCGTGCATGCACTCAATCACTCTGGCGCGCAGCGCTACTTTGGCAGCATGTAGCTTGGCCCAGTATATTCCTTAGGATCCAAACGCGGGTGAAGTTAGAAGGGACCAAGCACTTCCACGTTTTCCCTATTTAAATACGGTTACGTGAGTAGTTACACGACCCAAGTATGGTTACACAAAATGAAACATGCCAATTTTCTAAGCGGATAAAAAGGATAACTATAATGTATTGCGGAATAACACCTGGGAGCACTTCGGTAAATAAAACCAACGTGACCTGCACGCCGTCGCCTGCACTTACCTGTAGTTGTTGGTTCTATTGACGGAAGTAACAGGGGATTACTGCACCGACGTCGAAGTGCTCCCAGGTGTACTTTGGTCGTGTAACTACTCACGTAACCGTATTTAAATAGGGAAAACGTGGAAGTGCTTGGTCCCTTCTAACTTCACCCCCGTTTGGATCCTAAGGAATATAATGGGCCAAGCTACATGCTACCAAAGTAGCGCTGCACGCCAGAGCGATTCAGTGCACGCACGAAGGCGAGAGAGGTGTTTATCAACTGGTCTAAGATCATGAAGGAGCATAGTTCAGTAGGGAAAAACGGTGGCGTTTTCCTTTAAGGTGTACTAGATATAAACATACACACTTGACTCTTGTCGTTTACGTCATTGAATACAAAAAGACAGAAAAGAGACCGACATCGACATGTAGGCCTATACAATGTGCATGTGTGAGGCAAGGCACGTTTATTCATAACTCACCCTTCGAACACAAAGGCTATTCAGAGTGTTTTACAGCAGTAGGATTTCCCATTATAAACAAATCAAGAGGACAATCATTAAAAGACCATCATTCCAAAAAGGGAAATGGAACATTACATTTTAAGATGCAATGTGTAAGATACAGATTTTTTGAGCCCTGATACAAAAGTATATGTGTATATGTATATATATACAGTATATACTGTATATATATATAAAGTGTGTGGGGTACTGTATTGTTGTATGACTGGTATTTACTGTTGTCCCGCGTGGACACATTCTTTCCCAGAATGCCGAGGTTTGGTGTGATGCGTGATACACACACCGAGGGGCTCCGTAACGTGAACACATGGGCACAAAGCCCATCGTGGAAGAAAAAGTGACAAAATCAGTAAACCTCAGCCTGCTGTCGCCGCATCTCCCTTGTGGAAAAAGACCATGCACAGAAAAACAAAGGGATGCTCACTGATCCAGCCATTGGCTTTAAACGGATGGTTGATTGGTTGATGAGATTGTTAGAATACTACAACTTCCAAGACACGGCATGTCAACACATATTTCAAACTATGAAAAACTATGAAATGGTCTGAACCGAGGACGTTATCTTACGTGATTGACTACAACGTGTCAATCTACTACTATGTGTGTCCGTTCATATTCAGACAGCCCAAAAAGTTACACTTTAGGTGTAAAAAACGGGATTCCAGAAGCTCCTTTGTGGTGTTTATCCCACGGTGCTCTCCGATTTACTTTGGGATCGGGTTGTAAAACTGTCAAAAATGTTTACCGTGGCTTGGAATAATAGCGCTCCTTAATGCGGTCCTACTGCATGAGACGGCGAGGCTTTACACATCAAAAGCGCAGATATTTTGACAGCCTCTCGGTCGCATTGTTGGGGAGACAGAGAGAGAGAGAGAGAGAGAGAGAGCGAGAGAGACCCGGGGATGACAGCGTGATTAGGCTGGCAAACGGATGGCTATAAGCGTTTTAATTAGGCCGATGGCTGCTTTGGTGCTGTCATCCGTTGCTATGAGACAGTCTTAATTAACCTATTTAAAGTCAGTGGTGTGCGCTTACGTCCATAATGAGCCCTCCCAGTGTCAACGGAAGACAAATCACTGGCGTCGCGCAATTCCCAGCGTGGCCACCCTGATCCTTGTCTTGCCCGGGCCTCTGTTTGTGCGTCTCGCGACACGCAAACAATGACCAGATGTGATCGGCCGTCTTTTTGACGCAGTTGTTGTTTCTCTGTTGTGTTCACTTTTGTCAGTGTGGAGGACGATCCAGGGGATTCCTGACTTGAAGGGGTTTAATTATATTCAGAAAAACATGGATTCCCGTTTGAAACACGGTTGACGTTGAAGCCTGAAGCCGTGTGGGCCTGTAGGATGCAGTGAATAAGTTAAATATAATGGGGATTTTGTTTGTGTTTCACGGTCGGACAACGCATGAAGTGCTATTTACATGTATTATAGGCTTTTTATCCAAAGCAACTCACAGGGAATGTGTTCAGAAACATCACACGAGTCAGTGGGTGTAGGCAGGGCATCTTGCTCAAAGGCAAGGCACAGGCAAGACCACTGCTGGTGAAACCCACACATTTTGGCTGGGGGTCAAATGTCCTCATCAGGAGAGCAGACCACCCTGCAAGAATGCATGCTTTTATAGGGAGAACTAAACCAATAAGTCAATAACGTATTGTCAGCTAAGAACAGCCTTATATTATTGTATCTTATATAGCCTCATATCTTTATGATGCACATTTGAGAGACAGTCCAAAGTGTAGGTTGAGATGCCGACTGTCGACAAAATCCGGCTTACCAC
>OMKI01057579.1:2233-13102 GCA_900302315.1 Phycis blennoides | reverse complement strand
TGTTTTAGATGAAAGCCTGGTGCTGATTAACTTAATAGTAATGTCCTGACTGCAGGCCAGCAGGAAAGGTTCACGGTGCCTCGCAGATAGTGTTTTCCATGTGAAGTTAGTCAAAGAAACCATCCTGCGGGTGAGTATTTTACCACAACAATTATTTAATTTAACAATTATTAAGGAACATTTTTCATTTTTGATCTCTCTCTCTCTCTCTCCCTCTCTCTCATGATGTAGAACTTAAATACCAGTGTGTTCATGTGTTATTTTGGGATGCATGGATCAAAATGACTCCAGATCGATTGTAATTAAGCTATAATACTGTAAGACTTGTCCGGATAGAACGGCTCAATAAAAACGTGTTATTGTTAATGTCCCCATAACATTGGCTCAGTTAGGTGACTGACACAACCGACAACCGACCAGCACAGAACACAACCGTTAGCATCATTCAACGGGTTATTCCCTTATTATTCTTTTCTTACTCTAGAAATGCCTTCCAGACAGGTAGACGACGGAGCGGTTCATTAAAAAAACAAACTTATCGCAACTCACAGAGCGAAACGTGACGTCCGTGGGTCATCGTATCAAGCTAACGTTTTGCATTCAGGAGCCTATCGCCCAACTTAGCCACAACTTTACAGCAAAGCGTCCATTAAACCTCGACCCTTATCATTAAAAACAGTTTAGCTTTCAACTCACCTTCACATAGAGTCACGATGGGTATAATCCAGGTCTTTTCTGAACATGTTATGGACTTATGAAGCCATACCATGCACAGTGTGCCTGCACTGCTGCCATCTTGTCCTAACGTCAGACGACGGGAAGGGAGCGCTGGCTCTCGGTAACACCACCACCGCCCGCATTTTAAACTTCAAATAACTCATACGTGTGAATGTCCATTGAAGCCACACATTGCCCAGATATTAGCTTCACTCTTCAGTTCATTTTCGTGGGTCTTGGGGGCGAAGAAGCCCGTCTCTGAACGGGTGTGCGGCACCCCCGAGCGAACGGTTACGCGGGTCTGTCAGTCTCCAACATGTCCCTTTTCTCTCGCGACTGCGTGCGAAGTGTTTGTGATGCTTTGACGGCGCAGGGAAGACCAGAGCAATCGATGGGACGAGTAATCGAACCCTATCCTAAGTATAAAATAGCTGTAAAATACTTTTTAGCTAGATAGTTTGCTAGATAGTTTAGCTATGGGTACAAACATACAAACATATATTCCGTTTTATTTAGAGTAAAAAATAATCTATCCTCCATTACCTGAAAATAAACATGTTACATTAGTTAATGAGAGTGTCACAAGAAAGACTGGAAATCGAGGCTACATAATGAGTGATCGAGATTAGTTTAACGAAATGCATTATCAATGCAGTGTAAACTGCATTTAAATTGCTATTGTGGCTCGGCATTTGGAACATTGGCAAACATCACAGAAATACAATAACGCTTTAAACACAGACCCATTCAAAAAGTATATATATTGAAAATATATGTATTAAAAAAAAAGGACAATATTGACACTGCAATATGACACAGGGCAATTGTTCTTTTATCATCAGCAAAGATGGTAGCCTATAGGAAAGCAGCTTCAAATCAAGAAAGCAATTCAGGAATAGGCTACATACACTTTGACTAGCCCCGAAAGTCTGGCGGCAACCAGCTCCCATAAGTCACTCATAGTCCCCCAGTGTCTGAGAAGACCAATGGTACTCAGCAGTAACCTAATCTGTCTGCAGACAACTGTTGGTGCATGATCCTATTCCAACTACATTGACTAATGCTTAGCCAACTGTCAGAAATCCACTTGCTTTGGTCAGCTTGCACACTGGCAACTGGTGGATCCATGTGAGCCCACCCATTTATAGCATAATCAATGCTAGGAAAGTAATCTGGTCCACCATGTGGAGTCTGTGAAAAGGCCTACTGACTAGTTATGTTCTTTAGTTCTTTCTTTTTCCTAAGACACCTCAGGCACTGATCGTTTCTCATATGTCATATGTCCCAAACTAGCTTTTGAAGTTGAGTATCGTGTCTCTTTTTTCATATCTTTATCTTGTTTCATGTCTATTGGCTCATTGTGGCCTGTGGTGTCCACCAAGGGTCAGTCTTTGGCCCCTTTCAGGATCCTCACAATTGCTTTCATTACATCATTACATTTCATTATTATTTAATTTCAGAGGACACCTGACTCATGCCATATGCTCAATCACAACATGGTTTAGCGAGATTAAGGCCCAGTTTTTGCGGCATTTCCTCAACGTTATTTGCACAAGTATTCGTTTTAGTATTAGCATTAACAGCAGTAGTAGTACTGTAGTTAGATAAACTCACACGTTCATGGACTATTGCTTTAGTCTTAATAACGCAAGCACATACGCAAATTACGGCGGTAGACGGTAGCATATACATTTGTCTCCCTCTGTTGACAGATAAGAGTAAATGTGTGTTTTTCGAACGAACCTGTGATGAGTTGTAATGAGAATTATATTTAAATGCCATAATAAGGTCAATTTATGTTAGACGGACGGAATATTGTAATATGATTATAATAGCATGTAATTAATTAATAAATTTTGTTTATGTCCATATTTCTAGTTTTAAGTATCCGTGTGTAAACTCTACAGCAAATCAACTAAAATGTGAACAATGTAACAATTGTGAAGAATGGCACAACTTTCTTTTCTACGAATGTGTGACGATGAAAGTATGTATGTCTATTACCAACACATACATTGTTGGCTTGGTAATAATCGTTGATAATAATTAAATAACAAAATAATAAAATATATTATTATCAATAGATTGCTGTTACAAAATACACATTCAACAAATTATATCAATATATAAACTAGACCTGCTTACATTGCTCAAGGACCGCATATATTGGATACGTTTTCACCAAGACCTTAACCGCCACATCCATCATTTTTATTTATTGATCAATTCATGAGTGTATTTAATTTGAATGGGATTCAAGCAATATGTTGTGACTGTGGTTATTACCTTCTTATGATGCACGTCCAGAGCTGACTCGGACACCTCCATGATAAAAGGAAGTAGACTCCCCGCCACGCCATTTTGAGAGGACAACCAGGCGCGCTCTGCGGGCAACCGTCTTGTGCCCGTTGTGAGCTATGCTACAGTTTTAAACATTTCCTAAAGCCTTGTATACTGTGTTTGAATCCAGTTGCCATTAGATCATAGTCTCCGCCATGTCCGCCGAAGGAGCTGCAGATCAGGTATGTCACAAAAACGTTCAGTTCCTTGCTCTTGGTCAACTCTTAAGGTTAGCATGGGCTAGCTTAGCTCTTCTGTTGCCTCGCTACTGCATTCAACGAGGCCTCCGCACTGCTAGCTTAACAGCAAACAACACATTGTTCACATACGTGCTGGTTGCAGTAAACACTTGATGGATCACTTGTAACCTTCATTCCAGATGGACATGCAACTATAAATGAGTTGTTACCGTCGATGATTAGCTCTAATCTGTCTAGTCTATGCAAGGCCATGTTTGCGATCTGGGTATTATTCACTAGGTCTAACCGTGGTTGTTTGTGTCTAACGTAACCCCTTTCGTCGAAGTGTAAACTAATAACTAATCAACACTGCTATACTCTGTGTAACTAACGAATAGTCTGCACGGTCGGATGTATTGTGAATACGTTAAAGCTGCACATTTAACACCCACTCGACGTTTTCTTCCTGTGGCCCTTCTGGTTTTCGACCGCTGATCTGTAGTTGTAGTGTCGGTCCTTTTTGATTCGTTCATGGGCATGGTGTGAAATGCAGGGTGGGCCTCGGGACAGCATGACAGGCCCGTCGTACCTCCTCGTTATGGCACTAACTGGACCATCTACCAGATTGGCTGTCCAGTGAGGAAGTAACCCATTGTCTGAATGGGCAAGCATGTTGAGAATCATGACTGTCACGCTGATATCAACAGGGTCCGGCCATTAGGCCCCCTAGTAGTAGTAGTAGTAGTAGTTGTAGTAGGCATAAATATGCGATTATGTTTTGCAATCTTGTCTCAAGACTAGTTGGGCCACACAGAGAGAGACATGGCTCTAATGCAGACGAACCAGCCGGGTTACCATTAAGCACACCGGGATCATTGCGGTGCTTGACTCAAGTGTGACGGCGACCAAAGAAGATAATCTGCCTTTCCATGTTCTCTTGCAGGGAGCAGGAGACTATGTTCCGGAGAAGGTGAAGAAAGCAGAGAAGAAGTTGGAAGAGAACCCATATGACCTTGACGCATGGAGCATTCTGATTCGAGAAGCACAGGTTTAGTGACACAGGGTTGCACTCCTGGGGTTGATTCCTTTTGGATTTGGGGAGGGATGACGGGAGGGTGAAAAGGAGGGTCTTTTTTGAAATGGTCATGGTGTTAAACACGTTTTTTTACATTGCATCTATTCCACATGCTAGGGATTGGGTAAGTGTTACCTAGTGCAAATGTAAAAAAAACAACAACAACGTTTTCCTTCTGTAGAACCAACCCATAGATAAAGCCAGGAAGACATATGAACGACTTGTCACCCAGTTCCCCAGTTCTGGCAGATTCTGGAAGCTATTCATTGAAGCAGAGGTTAATACACTTTTTATTTTTTACAACTTTGTGTGAATGGCTGGGTATTCTAACATGATCAACAATGTGACTTTCACACATAAAAAGTTCAGAAGTATTTAAAGCCACAATTCTTAATTTGATATGTCATAAGTCGGTAATTTATTTTGCTAAGTGGTAAACTAACTAGAAGAGATGTGTTATGATGAATATTAATATGATAAACATTACAATTAATTTAAGGTTTGTGGCTTTAAAAATAAATAAGTGGGTGGGGGGGGGGCTGCTCCAACATTTTCTTTTTCAGAAAATACTGCTTATGTTCCCGGAATTCAAAGATAGTAATATTTTATGCGCCGTTTTCAAATGGGGTAAAATGCATTTGTTGCATGTTTGATCTGCAACGGTATTAAAATAATTTTAATGGTATTGGAGTGCATTAGCCTTTTATTCACTTGTCGTGTCAATTTATTGCCTCCTGTGTCATTTCTTTGGAGTCATTTTTGTTTTGTTTTAAACAAATACATTATATACAGGCAGGTGTGGTTGTGTGACCCATGTGTTTATCCCACTTCCTGAGTAATCACCCTTTAGACAAATGACTCTTTTACCACTCTACTCCTTACCCTAACGTGTTGATCAGTTCCGTCTTGAATCCATACGTGTTTTTCTCTTGCATTTACAGCAGCTTTAAGACTTTTTTGCAGTTTTGCAGTTGAATACAAATATTTTTAGTCATACCATGAAGAGACATCCTTTTTAAAGTCCTTGAGTTGTTTTCTTAATTGGTCCAACACAAATTCATCATTGTCATTTAACCATTTAGCTGCCACATCCCCATTTAAAAAAGGCATTGTTAACCTGTATAGGAAAGGGTCCGATGTAAAGACGCACAATATCTGACTTAATATCACTAGGGTAACTTGCACTTTGGTAAGTATGTCTGGCTACAACTTTGTGCCCCTTATTTTACCTAAAGTCAATTATGAGAAATGCTGAACTGGGCTCTGATATTGTTTTATATTTTATATTGATCATACTCTCACCCTAGACACAGAATTCAAGGCATATAACCCACTCCTTTTTTATTTTGGTAATTTAGAATTTCTAATATGTCGTCTGAGATTAGTTGTTTTTAAATGTTGGATAGTCCACCATCTGTAGTGTGCCCCTCTTGGAACTAAAGCCGCATGCATCACGTGTCCTTGTAGGATTTTTTTGTTTTTTTGCTTTGAGTTGAACTGTACGTTTAAAACTACACGCATCAGTTCAATGTTGAATGGGCGCTCTGAAACCTCAGGAAGAAGTGCATCCTTAAAATGCAAAGTAGTTCTCAACAATTGGCAATTCATTGAGGCTTAGTGAGGTATTGTGAATGGCCCGTGTGATATTTATTTTTTCTCAGACTGCCTTACTTCTCCTTTTACTTCATCAGCATGTAATGGTGGGGATGCAAATCTGTTCTGCCTCGTTCCACCACACAACGGAGAGCTGTTGAACTTGCCATTACTTAGAGGAAAGTCCAACAATTCTTCATCTTGGTAGAGCCTTCCAAAGTTTGCACTACAGTATTATTTTGCAACCAATGGCCCTTGTTTGTGTGTGTGTGTGTGTGTGTGTGTGTGAGAGAATCTATTTTTAGCTGTTTCAGAGCAGCCATGTATAGTTATGGGGGCATTTAGGGTATTGCAGGTCACTCAACAGTTGATTTGAGAAAAAGAAAATGGCTGTGGTTAGATTTTTTTAGATTTTTCCCTCAAGTGATGGCTTCCTCGGTTTGGGTGGGTGGCATCTCTCACTACATTCTTCTGTTTTTCCTTCTCTGTTGTGGCCTGGGGTTTTAATTGAGCCCAGTTTATTTTTCAATGCCACACCCTCATGGCTCTGGTTTCTGCAAGGTGATTTAGTGCTCCCATGTCAAGAGGATGATTTAAGAACTTACTATGTAATAAAATATGAAAAGAAAAATGACAATAGAAAACGTGCATTGTGAATTATTGCATCTGTCTTTTTTTTTTTTTTATTAAGTTATAAATCTACAGTGGCTGTTTCATTGATTTGACACATTAATTTGACATTCAACGTTTTCTCCCCTGGACTATCCCTTCTGCTTGGCTGCCATTCTGTCAGCTAGATGTGCTGCTGTGAAATAGATGGGTCCTATGTAGGCGCATGACAAACTGGGTCGCATTTTGTCATTTCCAAGTTGAAGCCAGAGTCCCCAACCAAATCAAAAGCGGCTGCAATGCATTTTCCCACTTTATATTTATTTGGTGATTTGATTATCAAAATGTGTTTAACATTTACATTTAGGGCATTTTGCAGACGCTTTTATCCAAAGCGACTTACAACAAGTAGATTTGTCAGAACATGATATCTGGGGTGGGCGATGGACAAGAGTTGTCCTAACCTGTGAATGTTATACCCACAGCTTACTAGATCCCTTGCTTTCCTGCTATAGTATTTAATGGGGCCTTTTTGGGTCATTACCCTGATTCACTGTAAACAGGGCTGTCATTAGAATGACCAATGGATCCACGGAACGGTTATGGATGGTCTGTCAAATGCATTCCTCAGACATATTCAGATGTTGCTGGCGTATTTCTAATACACCACTTCAGATGTGTTATCCATTTTACTTTGCAATTGGCATCATGTAGTAATGTGGATGGGCTTTTCCTCCTGGCTGTTGGGGACTCTCCACTGTAATAAGTAATCACATTTGCATCTATCAAATTCCCCTGTTGGTTGCATGCATGCACCATAAGAAGTTTAATGTTCATAACTTGACATTCGTGTAATATTGATTTGCCGCCACGTCTCCCAACAAATCTCTGTAAACTGAGCAGCCATATAATGTATTTGAAGCCTATTCGGTCTGACTAGCTTCCAGGTCTTTTGTGTCCTGTTGGCGGATTTTGGCATATTGTGGTTGAAGTTGATGGGTGTGGCTCAACACTTTTTTTGTGTTGACTGTGCAGCAGACATTTTTCCCTTGTTTTGATGTTCTGGAGCAGGCCAGATTTTATTGTCCTAGTTCAAGGCCTCCATGTTGTTCTGGGTTAATCCACATTTAGCAGTCCTCTCTGAACTGGCCAACCAAGCACTGAAATCAAGCTTGTGTACGCGCCATGCACCTTTTGTCGTTTGACTTTATCATAAGGAGGCATTACATTCTTTATTTTCTTTCCCGTTCCGTGTTTTTCAACAGGGTGTTTTTATTATTTTGTTTCGTAAGCTGGGCTTTATGGGTATGTTTGTGGGTAATGCTGGCAATAACATTCAAATATAATAAACCCCTGAACTTTAAAATTGTAGCTTGTCATTCTTGTGTGAAATTCACTTTGTTGATCTTAGCGGGATTGTGTTTTGAGTGGTGACTTGCATGAATGCATGAGTGTACATTATGATACATGAATTCTGGAGAGGCTGGCTGAATTAACATTACATCTACACTCTTATTTGCAGATCAAGGCAAAAAACTATGACAAGGTAGAAAAGGTAAGTGTGGATCAACCTCATCTTAAATCCCATGGCACTTTGTGGTCTCAATGATTGCTTTCTCTTATCTTCAAATACTGCATCCATCAAATCCACGTTTTCTATGGAAATCCACCATGTGCACAAATGATTAAACCAAACTGAAATTGTTTTTTGATTCTATTTGTAGCTAATACTTTGTACTTTAATGACAGCAATTATGTTTTGGTCAATTGGTTTTTCTTTTTATTGGATACATTGAGAATACACGTATTTTGACGAGTGCAATCTTTTCTGCACATTTTAAGAAAAGTAAGATTGATTGCTTGCTCATTGTTGTTTACGTTAGATAATTTGCATTATCCAATGAACACACGACAAAACCCATATGCAAATTTTAAATTCAGAATTGTGGTATTGTTTAAAGCTTGGTTTTACATACATGTGGTCTTCTTCTGTACACACTGGGATACGACCACATCATTCACAGGGGGTTTGTTAAGCTTCTAGGACTGCTCTTGCTTGATTAATGAAATTTAGAATTGGTCAAGGCAAATGCTGTATCCAAATTCTGAACATAATTTACCATCTTGGTTTAATTAAATGTCCTCACATAATTGTTCGGTGTAACTTTCCTTTGAAAACTAAGTTGGCAGTTTTGAGACTTGAATGTCGGTTTTGATTAAATCAAGATGTGGTGATTTTTGTAGAAATTGTTAATTTCTGCATTTATGATTGAAATATTTTAAACCACCCATGTATGACTTCCGACCTTTCATTTATACAAATTAATTTTTTTTAATTGTAATGTAACCCTGATGATTACGCTGATAGTGTATTGGGGAGAATCTCTGCACTGAGTGACGTTTTCCTCGCCGTTTCAGTTCCTCTTGTCGCACGATCAAAAGGAAAAAAAAATGTAATAATGTTGAGGAAGTATCTATTCTATCACATGAAGTCATCACACACGCACACGCACACGCACACGGCTCTTCCTGGTGTAAGTGTTTTGTGCGTGTTCTGTGTCTCCGCTCTCCAGCTGTTTCAGAGATGTCTGATGAAAGTCCTACACATCGACCTGTGGAAGTGCTACCTGGCGTACGTCCGGGAAACCAAGGGCAAGCTGCCCAGCTACAAGTGAGTGTCCAGACGGCTGCTCCGTGTGACCGCGCAGCAGATGTACCCCCTTCAGCTGATCTCCCATCATATCCATAACACCCTGTCCTTTGTTTGGTTGGCTTCAGAGAGAAGATGGCCCAAGCTTATGACTTTGCCCTAGATAAAATCGGCATGGAAATCATGTCCTACCAGGTAAGTGTTTCTCGCTGAGCGCTATGGCTGACTAGTTCACATTGGCCATGCAGCATCGTCTGGTAGATGGGGTGTTTGAATCCCAGTCTTAAGGTTCTGGGTTTGAACCCCAATGTCCACAGTGTACCTGTAGGTATCCTCTAGTAAGACTGACCCATGACCCAGACCTGCTCCTTAATGCCGTGCATGCCTCGTAAGAATTCACGGCACTTGGAATAAAAATAAATCTTATTAACTGGTAAGCAATGATCTTCTCCTCCAGATCTGGGTGGACTATATCAACTTCCTCAAAGGAGTGTAAGTACATTCACAGTGAACGCTTTCCGCATAACACCCTGCACGTTCACGTCGACACGTTGACCGCAAAACCGAGGGAGTCTGCCCATCGCTAACGTCGGTGTTGGTGTTTCCAGCGAGGCGGTGGGCTCGTACGCGGAGAACCAGCGCATCACGGCGGTGCGGCGCGTGTACCAGAGGGGCTGCGTCAACCCCATGATCAACATCGAGCAGCTCTGGAGGGATTACAGCAAATATGAGGAGGTGAGACCCCCGCGGACCCCCTGGACCACCGCCGCCGCACAGCCCCAACCCAAACACGGACAAAACAAACACGATATTACCAGAGCCGCAGGATGGATGCCGGGCGGTGGTCCGAATCGGTGACCTCTGACCTCTGTGCTTCACAAACAGGGCATCAATATACACCTGGCCAAGAAGATGATCGAGGATCGCAGCCGAGACTACATGAACGCCAGGAGGGTGGCGAAGGTGAGATGCAGCAGTCGGACCCCCACCCCCCCCACCCCAAATGCACCCAGAATGCAATACGCAATCCCATCCCTCAGTGTGCTGCGGTGGCTCCGTCTCAGCCGAGGTTCCTCACTGTAACGCCGGCGGCTGTGCGTCCTCCAGGAATACGAGACTGTGATGAAGGGGCTGGACCGCAACGCTCCCTCGGTGCCCCCCCAGAACTCCCCCCAGGAAGCCCAGCAGGTGGAGATGTGGAAGAAGTACATCCAGTGGGAGAAAAACAACCCTCTGCGCACGGAGGACCAGACCCTCATCACAAAGAGAGGTGATTGACCCGCCGCCGCCCGCTGGGCTGGAGAGCCTTTGGTAGCGCAGTGTCCACCGAAAGGTTCTGGGTTCGAACCCCGATGTCCACAGTCTTACCTGTATCCTTGAGCTTGTTGCATTGCTGCCTAACTGATCCTGCTCCTACAGTGACATGTATCTGACAAAACAACATACAAAGTCACCAGCTTGCGTTGTTTAAAGGTGTCTGCTAACTGCTGCTGACTGACTAGTGTAAATAAACACAAACCGTAGATGAAGAATAAATAAGTGTGAATAGATGGGTGGGTTTTTCATTTTTCATGTATGTAAAAAGGCACCAAACTGTTGTCAACATGTTATCCAACATGGGGGGGTGTTACTCCAGTCAGTCCTGATGGATGTAGTCTCTCTGAATGTTCTCCTGTCCCCCCCCCCCCCCCCCCCCCCCCGTTCTT
>OMKI01057566.1:8605-42736 GCA_900302315.1 Phycis blennoides | reverse complement strand
CATTTTTCATGACGGCAAAAAAAATGAAATGACCAGTCTATAAAAGCAGTTAACTATGAAATTACTAAAATGTCACATCGTACCATCACACATTATAAACCTGTCACTCTGGCAAGTGCAAGAAAATGAACAGAGAGAGGGAAAGAGAGAGACAGAGGGAGAAAGAGAGAGAGAGTCAGAGGGAGAAAGAGAGAGACAGAGAGAGTGAGACAGAAAGATATACTGTAAAGAGACAGTCAGAGAGAGAGAGAGAGAGAAAGAGAGTGAGACAGAGAGAGCAAAGAGAGACAGAGAGCGACACAGAGAGAGAGAGAGAGACAGACAGAGAGAGAGAGCGCTGAACATAAAACAATTGTCTGCAGCAGTGAGACATTGTAATTAAAATCTTAGTCACGGGAGAGCAGTGCAAGCTTTATCGGAATTTTAATTTCATATTGTGTCACTCCAAGCTAAATACCACAAGAAGCATGGGGGTTCTCTGCCTGTTAACCCCTTCTTATTGGCTGGGTCTCGTGAGAGCAAAATACCTGATTAGCATCTTTTATAAAAGATAACAGCAGTGACATCTTGTACATTTGAGTAGTTATCGGTCATATTCCTACTGTGGAGGACTAACAGAGGGGACAACATGTTGGTCTGCATCACGTTGTACCTTCAGGGCAGGAGGTCGTGTACATGTTGAGTCATAGTAGATTTGATGGTTCCTATGTATTCTACAATGACATTATACTGTGGTTAAATCAGGACATGTCGGGTGATTTAGTGGCGGTGTTTGACTCCCATCCATAAAGACAGTGGCGCCCCCGCATGTCCTCAGTCTGCCCGGGCGTCCTTGAGCAATACCATGTGAGAACACAAGGTGAGATGCCGGGTACATCAACATCTCCTCGGTGACCGAGCTGAGGCGGCAGCCTGACTCTTATCTCGGGCGTTCCGATTGCAGTGAAAGGGAAAACAAGCCGCCAGGATATTTAGTTAACGCAGGTTCAGGTTTTTGCCAGCGCCGTTCGCCCAATCAGCCCCCGACCCGACCAGGTAAGACGAGATGATGGATCTCCTTATTTACCAGCGTCTAATTACCTCATCGCACGCCCCTTGAATAAATAAAGAAATCTCACCAGCGCCTTCGCCCTCGCCCTCTCCACATCTCCCCAGGGCTCCATGGTTCCTGGCTGCTTCCCCCCTGCCCCTGCCCCGGGGGGGTCTCTCTGAGGGCCCCCTGAGTAATGGACACAGGGCTTGCCAGCGGTAGGGCTTAAAGAAGGGATGTGATGAATCGCGTAGTGTCGATCCATCATGCCTTTTGGCGGGGCTATTGTGTTCTTCCACGGGGCCAAGCCGCATATTTATCATTGTCATTATGACAGGTGTGGCTGGATATCTATATTTACACCGCACGCGCTTGAGACATTGATCCCTGCGATCCACGCGGTGATCCAGTTCATGGCATGGGGGTGACGTCACCGAGGGAGGAAGTGGGTCAGCGGGGCCTGATGCTGGGGAAACAGCGGCAGGGTACCGCTGTAGTGAGGGTACTGCTGAACTGCTGAACAGACGCGGCTTTGACCCAAACGAGAGGCCAGGAAGCCGTCGTGGGCGAGGGGAGCCAGGAGAGACCAGCCAGGGTGGGTGAGACTTTGAAAGTGCCCAACCAAAAAAACATCCCACCCCCTACCCAGGAAGCTGCTCCTGCAAACACATGGCTAGCTAGCTAGCGTTAGCAATAGGTGACCTGCGGTGGACAGGTAGGCCGTCCAATAGTGTAGGATGGTAGGCAGTGTCAAATCATTTCACTTGGGCCACAGATATCATGCATTGAAGACATTAACCACCAAGATAATGAAGAGACCAATAAAGGAAGAGTTGTAACGATGAACAGCCCCATAGCGCTGTTGGACTTGTTTAAAGGTACAATAGAGTCGTCTGCATCAGTCAGACGCTTTAATTCCTCTTTTGTTGTAGACCATTAAATGTTATGACCATGGCCATGCTAGGCTTCTAGACGTAGTGAGTAGCAATTTCACAGCAGCGTATCGTCACATGTATCTCACTTTAACGCTACGTGCTCTTGCAGAGTGTTAAGTGGAGGCCTTGCTTTGCTCACCGGTACTTGGGTAGACTCTGCCCTCTGGCGGCCATGTGTTGATCCAGCAGCTCTGCGTTACTGGGGAAATAAAACAAAAAGTTGTATTTATCTACCGATCTAAACACGGGTTTGGAGGGAATGTACGAGTATATATTCGAGACAAACTTACGTGCTACGTGTAGTCCTTTCACGCTGTATCATTAATTAGTCTAATTGGGGTGAGAAAAAACGCGTTTTCCCGAAGGGACACGTGGAGCGTAGCGTCGCCTAGCAACAGGGAAACAGGGAGACGGTTGCCCCGGACAACAGACGGGAGTCCCCGGATGGACGCTGCGCGCGGCGGAGAGCAGAGAGCACGCCGGGGTCAGGGAGACGGTCGTCAAGGTGCACCTGAGACACCAGACTATCAGGAGGAAGGACGGACACAACAGCCTCTCAGTCTCTCGTCATGAGGAGACAACTTGTTGAGTTCAAAGTAATGTCATGAAGTGAAGGAGCGTTGAACTGGTCTGAATGGAGGATCTCCGTCCGAGCCCCGACCCCCTCAAGGTATCCGCTCATGTTCTCGTGTTCTCAGCTGCGAACTCTTTCCACTGTTTGTTTTCCTTTTTTTTTATTCTGACACCAACAACGTTTTTTTTTTTTTTTTTTTCCGTTGGTGATTTTTAACCAATTAACCGATTTACGTGTGAAGATAAAACTAGGATAGGAGTACTCATGTTCCATGTAACCCTTTTAGTCGGCAATGCCTGTGTTTTATTGTGGTGAATACAGCGGTGGTTATTATTCTGGCGTTACAATATAATATAAAGATGGAACGGCAAAACCGTGAGGTTTCTACAGCATGACGGTAACCAAACCCAACAGCGTTCAGACTTCAAATGAAGTCAGAAGTTTGACTTTGTTTCTCTTCCGGTGTTATTTTAAACTGTTTGTGCTTTCTTGTAGTTCTATTATAGTTTAGAACATGTGTTGTCCACAGCCAAGGAGTATTTAATTGCACAACTTGGTGTTTGTGTCTGAAATGCAGAATGGAGATGATGATGGCCCGGTCAGGGAAAGCTTTGGGCTCCCACCCCTGCCAATGGCTCCCAGTGAGGAACCATCAGAACTTTACCAAGTGAGATGTTCCCATTAATATCCCAGTATGGAAAGCTATCGACTGCAGAAATGACTAAATGGAATATGATGTCCCTCACGGTGTTCCAGCACCTGACCAGGGTTTATCTTTGTCCGTCATTCCAGGGTTTCCTACGGCGGAGTGAGTATCCCCCCATCGTCCAGAACCAGTCCTGCTGGACCCTGGGCGCCCCGTACAAAGAGCAGCGGCACCACCGCACCCCCAGCGAGTCCATCGCCAACAACTACAGTCCCCGCGCCTGTGACCTGAAGATCCAACGCCTGCATCAGCACCAACCCAGGAAGGTCCACCACCCGCCGACAGACCCTTCTAAGACCACCTGTATCCTTCCATACACTGGTTCCTGGGTTCTGTACCCAGGCCCATGTTTTGCTGTCAACAGAACATTTCACGTGTTTTCTGTTAAAGGCCAAATGCTGGACAATGTTCTGGAAAATATTTACCCTCTATGAGTTGGGATTTTAGCTTAATCGTCACCTTTTTAGCAGAGGGAAGGAGAAATAAGTCCAAATCCAAAGGAAGGTGATTATGCAGCAGAAATACACAGTTCACTTCAGAAATGCGCTCGTTGACACCCCACTGCGATGATGAGGTCCCCTCCCCGCCCCCCCCTGCAGGTCCAAGCCCCGGGGCCCGCGGGGGGAACCCGGCAGCCGGCCCCTCACCCCTGAGGAACAGCTGGACGTCATGCGCAGCGAGGAGCTGAGGCGGGGGGCCGCCACGGTTCCCAGCGAGAGAGACCTGGAGGTGGGTGCTGATGCCCCCGATGAACTGGTCCCACTGGGTCAGTACGTCCTTGCTTTTTCTTCTGTTAGGTAGACCGCCAAGCGGTTGTTTGAGGATTACTTCCTCCGCCCATCAGTTCCTATAGCGCGACCAATCCGTGATTGGTCGCGCTTGCGTGTCAATCAAGACCTCTTCCTGATCAGTTGGCAGTTCCTGACAGAGTTCATTAATGCCGTGTCCCACGCTGTCCAAATGGAAAGGCTGCCGCCGCACTACCCAGTCCATTCAAAACCTGAACTGAAAACTTTAGGAGGACAACGTTTGCCGTCTCTCTGTCCCCTACAGCGGTATTACCACTACGTGACCCACGGTATCCCTGCCCACATGCTGGCCCCTCTGCCGCGGCAACAGATGAGCAACATTGTGGGTCTGCTGCCCCCGGTGGCCGCGGACGGTAGCAGCCACGTCCAGAGCCTCAGAGACGCGCTGTTGGAGGAGGTGACGGCCGACCACGACTTCAGTCTGAGGAAGAGCATCGGTACGGAGCACCGCAGGCTGCAGGACCTTACGCTGTGCTTATGGAGATGTCAACAGCCTCCACACTTTGGTGGCGGTTATCTATCACATGTACACTGTGCCTGATCTGTGTCGTTGCGTCACTGAACAGGAAGTATAGGTCTATAGAAAACCCAGATGCCATTGATTGAGCTAGATTACTTGCTAGTAAAACTTCTCCCCTTTGTTTTTTTGTGTCCTCTTCTTTGTCCTCTAAGTGTCTTCTAAAAGTACTCGTGTTTGCGTTTGATTTTGCGGTGAGCTTTATCAATACGTTGCCTTGCCTTTGAAGCTGTGAAATAGTTTGGACCTCCACCCTGTGTTCTCCACACCCCCCCCCCGCACTCGTCTCCACCAGTGGACTACATCCTGAAGGACGGGTCTGAACGCCAGCGCCTGCTCATCTCCAGCCGGCCCCGGCCCTACCCCAGGAGGGTGGTCCGCAGCCCGGTGCCCTGGAGCGCTCGGTACAGGGAGGCCCATGCGTGGCAGAGCCAGCACCTCTTCACCACCAACCCGGTCATGCTGCTCCTCCAGGCCACCTGGGTCACCAGGTTGGACGACCTCACTGATGCCTGGTCCGAAAGGGTGATATGTAAAGATTTCACATCTCATACTTTTTCTCCCACAACCGCCCCTGCCGCCTCCCCCTCCTCCCCTCTAGCTTCTCCTCCCTGAGGTTTGTGAGGCTGAACGACCTCCTCTCCTCAAGTCTCCCCCTCCTCCCGTCAGAGTTTGAGACGCTGGTGGAGACCCACTGCCAGGACGCGAGGAACGACCTGCTCACCAGGTGGGTTCCTTAAGCCCCCGAGCCGAGACATCGACCGGGGCTGCGGTCCCACGGTCGAGCTACGAGGTGCCTGGCCGGACGACCGCGCGTCTCCGCGGCTCGTGTTTCCGTCTTGTCCACTTTGTCAGACTCGTGTCACCCCGCCTCTCGGGGGATTATCTTACTCGCTGGTCCTGGGCGATGATGTTTCCACTGCCGTTCCTCGTGGGCCTCGCCGAGGCGTGCCATGATGTGTGCTTGACACCTGACCACCCAACGTGCATCCAAGACCCGGAGCCATTTTCCAGGGTTTCTGTTGCCACCATGTGTTGATATTTAATCAGGGCCACGCCCGCCCGGATACCATTGTCCTGTTGTCAAGTCTCTGCTAACTGTGCCCAAGACGTGGCGACATCGTGTTCCTGTGCAGCTTTGTTCAAACACTCGAGGGATACGAGGGAATGAAGACAAAGGAAGGACTGACAAAGAAAACTTTATACTGGCATACAAATTGTGAAAGTACTTTGTTTGGGAGTCGAAAATGTCAAATGTCATCAAAAAAATGTATATGCAAACCATATTCCCAATAAATAGTGGTGCAAATGGAACAGTCCTGGGTTCAAACCCCTAATGTCTGCAATCTAGGTCTACCTCTAGGCATCCCTGAAGCAACATGCTGCTCATTACTGACATGGGCCCTTTACAAAATGTGTCAATCAGCATATAGTGTTGTGTTGCTCATGTCGTCATGGTGATGTTCACGTGAACCCCGCCCCCTCTCCACCAGGTGGCTGCCACATTGCTCCTCCCTGCTCGAGGCCTTCAGGGAGCCGGGGGCCCCTGTGGGGCTGGAGAGCGAGCAGGCGGCCCCCGTAAGGGCCCCCAGCGAGTTCTTCTCCTGCGTGGGGGCCCTGATGTCCCTGCAGCTCCGCAGCCTGGTCATCGCCTCGCTGGAGGACCTCCTGCACTTCTTCAGCCTGCACCAGGTCCTACACTCTGTCCCTAGTGGTGACCTAGTTTATGTTAGGCTAGGCTAGGTTAGGTTTGCTTATCGTGTTCACGTGCTTTGTCCTCCTGGTCCCAGGCCGGTAACGACGTGGGCGAGGTGTTTGACGAGCTGCGTTTTGTGCAGCCTCAGCCGCTGCTGGTCAAGCTGCAGGCAGAGGGCTCGCGGCTGGTCTTCCAGCCCAGCCTGCAGGAGTGCTGGGAGCTGATCCACAGAGCCTTCACAAACATCCTCCTCAGCGCCGAGCGGCTGCCGCGGGTAGAGCTGACCATAGACCACCCCACAGTCCTCCTGAGTAACCCGGGATCTGGAGCAGTAGAACTGGACTCAGTCCATTCAGTCGGATTAAATGGCATCACTAACACTTTGAGCGCCGTGCATTGATTTCATCTAACCGGGATGTGTGGCTGTGACTCCCATGGTTCTGCTCTCCACCCAGGTGGAGTGTGACCAGTCCCCACAGAGCAGCAACATGTGGCTGCGCACGGTCCGGCCTGAGGAGGCTCTGGTCACCAGGATCGTCCAGCAGGCCCAGGACATCTTCCACCGCAACACTGTGGGACCCACGCAGTAAGACCATCAGTAGTAATGATAACACCAGCTTCACATGATCAATATGAGACAATGATAGCTTTTCATTGAAAAACAGCTAAAGAGAGATCTGACCCTCTAGGTATGTGAACGTGTACGAGAAATACAAAATTCTGCTGAACGACAAGGCCAACCAGGACGTGACAGCCTTCCTCAGCGTGGAGCACTCTCTGGAGGGCTTTGCCAGGGTAAACCCCAACACCCCCAGCCATCTCAGCCAGCCTTTCGTTTTCCTTCTGGCTGCGTGGTTCCAGAGACGATCGCGCCTTAAAGGCACTTTTGCGTTTCACCGTTTCAGAAAATGGAGGCGATCAGCGAGCTGCGGCGGGAGGTCGCCTCCCTCCACGTGACGGCACCGCTGGCCCTGTTCTGCGTGTACGCGGGCGGCCTGAACGAAGAGCTGTGTGAGCGCGCCGACAGGCTGAAGGAGAGGATCGCCACGCACCAGGTGGACGACAACAGGGCGCGCAACGACAGGTGGGCTTCTGGGTGGACTGGGTGGACCCCCAGCATGCAGGCAGCATGCTCCTGCAGCCAAAATGGGACAAACGAGTGAATCGTTAATTTCTTCATGGGAACAGGAAGGGATTCAGCAAACCTTCCTGCTTAGCTCCTGTTAATAAGTCCACACATGCCTCGCTTGCACTCATCCAGTCTGTATCAGTCTCCCCTTGCCACAGGGGAGAGTTTAGCAGTTTGGCAATCCTAAATGAACTCAACAAGCTTTGCTGTGCTTGGGGCCGTGTCACCCTGCCCAGCATCTGCCAGCGGTACAAAGAGATGGTGGAGACCCTGTTGGGGAGCCCTGGTTCCACAGAGGAGCTGGTGACTCTGGGCCAGTACCTGAAGACCGCCAGTGAGGTCACAGTGCACCGGCTGAAGGACGAGATCCAGGAGGCAGCCCATCGACTCAGCTTCCTCCTGGACTACGCCACGCTGCCTGGTGGGTGGTGGTGGTGGTGGTGGTGGTGGTGGTGGTGATGGTGGTGGTGGGTGGTGGTGGTGGGGTAGCACAAGAAGCTACCACTTTGTTGAGGATTTTATGCCTTTCTAGTTTGTATGAGGTGATTATCGCTTTGTCCTGTCGTAGACGTCGTAGAAGTCAAAGAAGACAAAGACTAAAGCTCTTCTACAGCTGTTATGTCTACAGAGGACGTGTTAATAATGATGTGTTCAAGACACAGTTGCTACTCCATATGATCTCCATCTGTCACTGACGTTGTTTCTTCTTCTTTGTAAGAAGGCCGCGGTCACTAAGCCTTTCTTGTCCTCTCCTCGTACCTCCAGCGGAGGACCTGAGGCTGAACGCCACCGTGTTCAAGTGGCCCGACAGCATCGTCTCCGTGATCGACCAGAGCAAGACGCGCCTGGCCAACCTCACCGGACAGGCTGAGGACAACCTCTCTCACAGGTTACAGGGTCCACGTTCACACCAACACCACCCTGTTGTTGGTCGGGACAATGTGGTGGTTTCTTTTGCGATTGTACTTGCGGTTGGTTTAAAGTTGAGAAGTGCATTGTTCCAACACATTGAACATCTAAGGACCATCCCAGAGAGGCTAAATGGTCTCCGTCCCCCGGCAGGATCAGCCAGCTGGAGCGGTCCTTGGGGGGCGTGGAGCGGGAGATAGAGACGTTCAAGGACAAGGAGCTGATGAGCCTCACGGAGCTGAAGAACAACACAGAGAAGCTGGAGAAGATCACGGCCACACTGGACGCCGCCTTCATGGAGCTGGAGGTGAGAGAGACTTCTTTCACCCTTCTGACAACATCATTCTGTAAATGAATCACTGTAAGGTTTTCCACTGACTACATTGAACATTGAGATGACAGACCTCTGTCTCCCTGCCAGGATATCAACAAGGAGCAGAACCTGCTGGAGCAGGAGCCCAGTCAGTTCCCCATCCTCCAGACGCTGGTGGCCAGCAAGCAGCCCTACGACCTGCTGTGGACCACCGCACTCAGCTTCTATGAGAGGGCAGAGGTCTGGATGAATGGTGGGTGTTCACTGGGTTTGTTTGTGCTTTAGCTCACCTTGCTGGGTTCTGATACGGGTTCATCAGTTCTGGTCAAATATGTTTATTTGCATTTGTGGCTTGAGAATAGTTTTTGTTGTATTAATAGATTGATGATCGCAGATACTTTAATCATAATTATTATATCTATTAATCATAAGTTGTTGTGTTTTCACTTGTTTTTATGTAATGCTACCAACAAAAATCATTGCTAATGATTAGTCCAAAAAGCAACATGGGATCATGGAGATCCATGCTCTCCCTTTGATCCCAGGCCCGTTCAAGGACCTGGATGCGGAGAAGGTCTCTGATCATCTGGACGTGATGTGGAGGACCATGTACAAGCTGATCAAGCAGTTCTCATCGCTGCCGGGCCCGCGCCGCGTGGCCGAGACCTTCCGCAAGAAGATGGACCAGTTCAAGGAGCACCTGCCCATCCTCTCCACCATCTGCAACCCCGGGATCAAGGAGCGGCACTGGGAGCAGGTTGGCGTCCTGCAAATGCATGCGAATGCGAATGCGTGCTGATGATACGGTTTAAGAGTTAGAAAATCACAAAGTTTAAACCTCTAAAGAAGTCCCTGTATTGGAACAGGACAGCGGCCTTGATGTTAAAGTGTCTACAGAGAGAAAAGTTTGCATCTAAAACAATGCAAACCCGTGCCCACTAGCTGTTCCTCGTGGTGCTGACCACACGTGAATCACCCCTGAAGAGTGACTGACAGGCGCTTGTCTCTCCACTGTAATGCGTCCGCAGATCAGCAGCATCGTGGGCTTCGAGATCCAGCCGGACGGGGACGCCTCCCTGGCCAGCATGGTGGAGCGAGGCCTCTCCAAGTTCTCCGATAAGTACGGTCTGCTGGTGCTGGTTCTGACATGGCCCGGCTGGGGGGGCTAGCGTAGAGCACGGGTTGAACTCATCTGTCGAACGTTTTGATGATAACTTGACTTGCCCGGTTGGTTGGGTGGTTTACGATCAATACATTGTACTGTATAATTGTACTGTATTGTGTATATGTTGTATAAATGGCTTCCCTTGACCACAACGTCACGTGATTCATTGTGATACCTTCATCCTCCTCCTGAAGACACGATAGTGAAGAACAGAAAAGCTAAGGGGTCTTCATGTCTGGTGGAACAACAGGTTGGAGGAGATCGGGGCGTCGGCCGGTAAGGAGCACTCCCTGGAGAAGGCCTTGGACAAGATGAAGAAGGAATGGGAAGAACTCTGCTTCTCCTTCACTCCATACAGAGATACAGTAGGTCCACACACACACACAGTCTTTTTTCGTATTCGTGGTGAATTGTTAGAAGGTTGGTAGGCAGAAGCCTTTTGTCCTCCTGGTTTCTGATCTGGATAGGCGGTACCCCAGCAGAACAAGGCCTAATCATTTATTATTGAGCCACGCTGAATCTTTCATGACACTGTGCGGAAGAGTCGCCCTAATCCTTCATGTTGGCTGACAGCAACATGTGCACAGACGTGCCCGTATGAACAATATCGCTTGTTCTGGGGTTTGATTCGCTTTCCCCTGAACTGTGGTTCTCGAATGTACGGTCACAGACACAGTAAACCATTATATGTGATATGAGACATACATCAACAGTGAAACGAGAAAGTCTGTCTTGGCACCAGCTGTCACTCAAATGTAACCACTATCCCTTGAGACGCATTCTAAACCAGAAAATCACAAGCTACCTTGAAGACACTTCTTCAATAGAACCCAGGTGTTGTTAGGGGGGATGGACTTCGTCCAGGTCACCACACTGAACCCCTTGTCCCCGGCCCAGGGCACCAGCATCGTGTCAGCGGTGGACGACATCCAGCTGCTGCTGGACGACCACATCATCAAGGCCCAGACCATGCGGGGCTCCCCCTTCATCAAGCCTGTCGAGGCGGAGTGCAAGGTAGGGCCCAGGACCACAGCTACAGCACCGGGCAGTAGGATGGATGGAGTCGCTGGGGACTCCATAGGCGTGACCTGGGGACACCAGCGGGGGGCAGTAGCACACTGTCAACATAAACTCAGAGACCACTGACATATTTTACAGTGCAGAAAGACCCCAAATATATATATATTTAAACTTGCACTCCGTAAATGATCCCATCTGCAGCCTCTAGGGGCTTGAGTTGGGCTACAGTTACATGGAGTGCATGGACAGTACAGTGCATGGACACTTCTGGACGCATTGACCTTCCTCCTGACCTCCTCCCTCCTCTTGACCACTCACCCATGGTCTGCTCTCTGACAGCAATGGGAGGAGAAGCTGTCCAGCATGCAGGACATCCTGGACAGCGCGCTGAAGTGCCAGGCCACCTGGCTGTACCTGGAGCCCATCTTCAGCTCCGAGGACATCATCGCCCAGATGCCCGAGGAGGGACGCAAGTTCTCCATCGTGGACGGCTACTGGAAGGACATCATGGGCGAGGCTGTGAGGCTCGCACACACAGACGCGCACACACACACACACACGCACACACTCTCACACACTGGCTCATTCACTCACTCACTCACTCACTCACATATTCACCTAGTCTCCTCTAAGGATGGGGGCTACAAGCCTGCGTTGTGTCTCAGGTGAAGGACCCTCGGGTGCTGGTGGCCACGGCGCAGCACAACATGCTGGGGAGGCTGGAGGAGGCCAACCTGTTCCTGGAGGACATCCAGAAGGGCCTCAACACCTACCTGGAGAAGAAGAGGCTGTACTTCCCCAGGTGACACACCTCGCACTACCGCTTGCTGTGTAGACCTGTCTGGAGGTGTGCTGTACTGAGTCCGATTGGCCTGCTCTCTACATTCGTCCCTTTTGATTGGTCCCCAGGTTCTTCTTCCTGTCCAACGACGAGCTCCTGGAGATCCTGTCGGAGACCAAGGACCCGCTGCGCGTGCAGCCCCACCTGAAGAAGTGCTTCGAGGGCATCGCCAAGCTGGAGTTCACCCAGAGCCTGGAGATCACCGGCATGATCAGCTCCGAGAGGGAGACCGTGCCCTTCTCTGAGCACATCCATCCGGCCCGCGCTAAGGTAGGGGGGCAGAACACCCCTCATGGTCAGGCTGGGGTCGCTAGGCCCTGTTAACGTGTTCATGTACTACACTACTCATGTATCTCATGTGGATCTATCTCCACTGTATCTATTCGTTTGTTAAATACTTTGATGTACTCTTTATGCATTGTTGTAATTCCGGTGTGATTGTATTTCACTGAAGTACACCATGTATATATATATGGATATCCATAATAGATTTACGTCGAGTTAAGTTTTGCTCTGATATGTTCTTGTTACTGGCAGAAAGGCTAGTAGCAGGCTAGGCTAGGATAGAATAGGGTCCTATAAAGAATGACCGTGATTGCATGCTGGAGTGTTCTCGGTGTCTCGCCCCCTGCTGGGCCTCCAGGGCATGGTGGAGAAGTGGCTGCTGCAGGTGGAGAACATGATGCTGAGGAGCGTGCGAGACGTGTCCCACCAGGGCCTGCTGCAGTACGCCCAGGTAGGTGGAGACATATATATATATATAGAGATATCTGTTTCTGTTGCATGTTTGGGATATTGCTTGGTAAAATTCTTTGTCGAAAACATGTCTTCTCCCTGTCGTTCTGGTCCTGTTTGTTATCTTCTAGCTCTGTGGTAACTGGTGGCTGACAGGGTTTGTGTTTCCCCCCTCCCGCCAGGTGCCGAGGAAGGAGTGGGTGCTGCAGTGGCCCGGCCAGGTGGTGATCTGCGCCTCCTCCATCTTCTGGACCAGCGAGGTGTCGGAGGCCATCCAGAACAACGCCCTGCCGGTCGGTGGCAACGCGGCGCTCTCGGCCTTTCCAGGCCAGCAGCTCTGCTTCGTAGCCGGCTCTTAACCCACCGTCTCCTCTCCTCTGTCGGTAGGCTTACGTGGACAAGTGTAACGCCCAGATCGGTGACATCGTTGAGCTGGTGCGCGGCAAACTACCAGGAGGAGCCCGTGTGACCCTGGGGGCTCTCACCGTCATCGACGTCCACGGTAAACCTCAGACGAGCACTCTGCCGGGGACTCTGGGATTCATCATCCAGTGTAGGAGGCAGGCTAGGGTAGAGGCTTGGGAGTTCAACTGACAACCGAAAGGTAGTGGGGTCAACCGCCAATGTCCGCAGTCGACCGTGTAGGCCTCATTGAGGAGGATGCCCTACGCGCTCACAGTGATGTGTATGTGAAATCACGGTGAGTCGCCCTGTCCTTCAGGCATGACCCACATCATGACATGTGTCCCCCCCCCAGCCCGGGACGTGGTGGCGAAGCTGGCCGAGACCGGCGTGTCTTCGCTCAGTGACTTTGCGTGGATCTCCCAGCTGCGCTACTTCTGGGAGGACGGCGAGGTGATGCTGCGCATGATCACCACCTGCCTGACGTACGGCTACGAGTACCTGGGGAACTCCTCGCGGCTAGTCATCACGCCGCTCACCGACCGCTGCTACAGGTCTGTGGGCCGCGGGGGGCGCAGGTCAAACCTCCGTCTGCACAATGGCTGGGTTCCTCGAGAAGAAGTCAGGGTTCCTCTAGAGATCATGGTTTCAAATTCCCAGATTAATTCTTTTGGTGCAAATGGATTATCAGGTTTCAGTTTTAGTTGGTTCAGCTAGATTTGCATGCCAGCTATTTTATATTGAATATTTGATTGCCTCCAGGACCCTGATGGGAGCTCTCAAGCTCAACCTGGGAGGGGCCCCTGAGGGCCCCGCGGGAACCGGTAAGACGGAGACCACCAAGGACCTGGCCAAAGCCCTGGCCAAGCAGGTAGGCCGGCCACGGACAGAACCACGCACAGAACCACGCACAGTCTCCGCCGCTGGATTGAAACGTGTGCCGGTCGTCTTTGAGGCCATGTTTTGTGTCCACCCCCCCCAGTGTGTGGTGTTTAACTGCTCGGACGGTCTGGACTACAAAGCCATGAGCAAGTTCTTCAAGGGGCTGGCGCAGTCTGGAGCCTGGGCCTGCTTCGACGAGTTCAACCGCATCGAGGTGAGCCCCCCCCACACACACACACACACACACGCTTCCCCGGGGGGGCTGCAGGCCCTGGGGATGAGCAGTACATTGTCAGGGTCCACTCAGAAGGGATTGTCATACACTTATAAAAGGGTCTCCTCCATATGGTGTAGGCCTACACAGTATACTACAGATGAGTCAAGTTATTAAGGTCAATACTGTAGGGTGCTGATTCTTGGGCATCATAGTGTGTGTGTGTGTGTGTGTGTGTGTGTGTGTGTGTGTGTGTGTGTGAAGGTGGAGGTGCTGTCGGTGGTGGCCCAGCAGGTGCTGTGCATCCAGCAGGCCGTGGCCAAGGACCTGAAGAAGTTCCTGTTTGAGGGCACGGAGCTGTCCCTGAACCCCACCTGCTCCGTGTTCATCACCATGAACCCCGGCTACGCGGGCCGGGCCGAGCTCCCCGACAACCTCAAGGTGGCGCAGAATCCTTAGAACCCTTAGAACCCTGAGAACCCTGAGAATAGAAGAGAATACAACAGGACAGAGTATAACGGTACAGAATTGAATAGAACACTAAAGAAGAGAATAGAAATGGTAAGAAAAGGGAATGAATTGTATTGAATTGAAATATGCCATTACCATGTCTTCCCCTTCACTGCCAAGGTAAATACTGATCTCAATGCAAATGGTAAGGTGTGTTTCTTCTTCTGGTCATGGTGGCAGAGGGCCCCAGACCAAAGGAATGGAATACATTACAAGGTTATGGTCCAGCCTGGGCCTGAAGCAGAGAGACACGGTGCAGGATGTGTAGTCACACAGCGGTTGTGTCACAGGCTCTGTTCCGCACCGTGGCTATGATGGTGCCAGACTACGGCCTCATCGGGGAGATCTCCCTCTACTCCATGGGCTTCACCCAGTCCCGCAGGTACACCGCTCCTCCTCCTCCTGCCAACGCTACGTAGCTACGTAGCTACATCCGCTACATAGCTACATGCGCTACGTAGCTACATGCGCTCCTAGCCACGTAGCACGGTGCGTCATGTCTCTTCTGACAGGGTTTTGACACTTCCCCAAGAAACACACCATGACATACCTAGCATGTGTAGCATTTACCCATGTAGCATTTAGCAACATAGCATTCGACCATGTAGCATTTAACCATGTAGCATTTCGCTACGTGGCGCGGTGGGTCCGTTTCACCACCATGTAACCAAGGGCAAACCCGCGGCCCCCTCAGCCTGGCGGGGAAGATCGTGGCGACGTACCGGCTGTGCTCGGAGCAGCTGTCCTCGCAGCACCACTACGACTACGGCATGCGGGCCGTCAAGTCGGTGCTGACGGCCGCCGGCAACCTGAAGCTCAAGTACCCCGCGGAGGACGAGAGCGTGCTGCTGCTGCGGGCCCTGATGGACGTCAACATGGCCAAGTTCCTGGCCCAGGACGTCCCGCTGTTCCAGGTGAGTGGAGGACGTGTTAGGGTGCTGATAGACTTGATGTTAGACCAAGCGTAAGCGTATGCGACCTGCTGTGTCCTGTGTGCAGACTTGCTGCATCATTACGCAGCAAAAAGCATGATGGTGGAGGTCTCCACTTGGGGCAGACCACAGTAATATCAGATCCGGAAATCGTACAGAAGCACGTGTATTCTCATGTAAATAAACGACAAACGTAACCAATGCGATCTGTCGCCAGCTGGTCTGACATGCATGCTTATTGCTGTGCATATGAAGACTGTGATCATACAGGTGTGGGAAACTGTGGACTCGGTCCGGCAGTCCGGCAGTCTTTCTGCCATGCTAATAATAACTTCCCCAACTCGGACCTCGAAGTCACTGTGTTTATTCGCACAGTTGCCCCCAAATTTCTTGTCAGTTGTCAACTTGCGGACGCGTGTTCGCTTGCGACGACGTGTGCGACTGGCGCACCAAACGGTCGCAGAATACGCATGGCAGCCATGATCCGTACACGTATGCGTTGTCTGCAGCAAGTCAATTCCAGCCTTTAAGGTGACGTTTTATGAGGGGACACTATGGAGGCAATAGCAAATGGCAACCTGAGAACTGAAAAGTGCACAATGATATGATGTGTCATCTGTTGTTGCCCTCAGGGTATAATCTCAGACCTGTTCCCCGGGGTGGTCCTTCCCAAACCCGACTACGACCTGCTCTACAGGGCTCTCCACGAGAACATCTCCAAACTCAAGCTCCAGCCGGTCCCGTGGTTCATCTGCAAAATCATACAGGTACCAGGACACACCTGTCACACAGGTACCAGGACACACCTGTCACACAGGTACCAGAACACACCTGTCACACAGGTACCAGAACACACCTGTCACACAGGTACCAGAACACACCTGTCATACAGGTACCAGGGCACACCTGTCCCAGTAATTTCAGTTGGTGGGTGTTGGAATGTGCTTCATTCATGTGCCCATATGTATTGTCATACCTTACAGAGGAGGTAAACAAAGGGTGCTGTGCCAGTAAACCTGCCATCCTTTTCCCTCTCAGGTGTATGAGATGATGCTGGTGCGCCACGGCTTCATGATAGTGGGGGACCCCCTGGGGGGGAAGACCTCAGCGTACAAGGTGCTGGCGGGGGCTCTGGGAGACCTCTATGAAGGTACGCAGCTCATCCATGCCTCATTCTGGACCAGCTAGCACTCAGAGCTTCTCGCTTCATGTACATTTGTGGTTGAAGGGCCGCCCTGCGTCCTGTGCACCTCACTGTGGCGTGGAGGTAGAAATTCAGGCCGCTCTGCAAAGATCTGCGCTGTGTCTAAGAGACCAAACATGGGGTTCACAGAAGTGCAAATGCATCTTGTTCCAACACTGAATAAGAAATCAAAGTATGAAATGGGAGGAAGTTGCCGGTGTGTTGCAGGGAGAATGTAGTGTGTCCATCCATCTTTCATATCTGGTTATCTCATCGTCTCCCCGCCCAGCCGAGCTGATGGAGGAGTTTGCGGTGGACTACTGCATCATCAACCCCAAGGCTGTTCCCATGGGCCAGCTCTACGGCTGCTTCGACGCCGTGAGCCACGAGTGGTCTGACGGCGTGCTGGCCACCTCCTTCAGGGGGCAAGCCACCTCCGTCTCCCTCAACCGCCAGTGGATTCTGTTTGACGGGCCCGTCGACGCAGTGTGGATCGAGAACATGAACACTGTGCTGGACGACAACAAGAAGGTAGGAGAGGGTTCTGCTGTAACCACGTTTGGTGGGATTTTGTAATTAACCTGATGATCAGTACTGCGAAAGCAAAGAATCCAGATTCTCACGTTATTTGATTTCCATCCCTGATGGTTTCCTGGTGCACAGAAGGATAATATTTCAGAAGGATGAAGCTGTCTGAGGGATTACTCTCCCTCTCTCTCTCTCTCTCTCCCCACAAAACAAGCCACCCTCTCTCCCTCTCTGTGTCTCCATCTTCTGCATTGTTCAGTTGTGTCTGATGAGCGGTGAGATCATTCAGATGAGCTCCAAGATGAGTCTGATCTTTGAGACGGCTGACCTGGAGCAGGCCTCGCCAGCTACTGTCAGCAGGTACCGTGCTGCTCCACCTTCAGGACTCCACCATGAAACACAGCCAATCCATTTCTTGTCGTAGTCAAATAATAATCAATTTTTCACAGTGTGTATCTCAAATATTGTGGTTTTGAAGTAAAAAAAGAGAGATGGTATTGCGGCCACCTGCTGGTGTGACTGAGCGGCCTTCATTCCCAGGTGTGGTATGATCTACATGGAGCCTCACCAGCTGGGGTGGACCCCCCTCAGAGACTCCTACATGGACACCCTGCCAGTCAGCCTGGCCACCGAACACAGGCAGTTGGTGAGACCGCACACTCAGGGTGGGACGGGGTCTGACCCCTAGGCTGAAAGGTTACTGGGTTCGATGTCAGCCTACCTGTCGCGATCCGAATAAAGAAGAATCATTTGTAATATTCTTTTTTGATTGTTTGAGATTCTGACAGACACGACCATGTGGTTTAAGATTTTATAGTCATGGCAGTCAGAGTTTGAGTGGTGTGTTTGTGTGTGTTCTGTCCTCTAGGTCATAGACCTGTTTGATTGGCTACTTCAGCCATGTCTGGACTTTGTGGCCAGGGAGTGTCGCTTCCTGGTCCAGACCTCCCCCATCCACCTGGCCCGGAGCCTGATGAGACTCTACACCTGCCTGCTGGGTCAGTACCAAGGTCCTCGATCTGTCTGAATGCCTAGCTGTGGTTGTGTGTGTGTGTGCACATACAGTACACACTGTGACTGTATCTGCTCACATGACTCCAGATGAGGTTGCTGCATCGGGAGCCGACGGGGCCGAGGTCATGTCCAGCCAACAGACAGCCATGTGGCTGCAGGGCCTCTTCCTATTCGCTGTGGTGTGGAGCGTGGGCGGGACCATCAACGGGGACAGCCGGAAGAAGTTTGACGCCTACTTCCGCCTTCTGATCACCGGCACGGACAGCGAGCACCCCAGACCCAAGAACGTCAAACTCAGCAAGAGCAACCTATTCCCCGAGAGAGGTCCTCTTTCATTGGCATGAAGTCAAAACCTCAGACGTTACACAGCAGCTGTTCCTCATCATATGTCCTGATGTGTTGTAGGCAGCGTCTACGACTACTACTTCCACAAGCAGGGGCCGGGCCAGTGGAACGTGTGGACAGATTCAGTGACCAAAGAGGAGAGCACCATCCCGCATGGGGCCAATGTACGGTCTCTCCCCTCACAGTGCTGGCATCAGTTGATGTAACCTTTTCAAACATGAAAACGACATCATCTCATAAACACTTGCCCGGTTCCACACTGACCGCCCCGCGTGTCCCCCCGCGTGTCCCCCGGCCAGGTGTCCGACCTCATCATCCCCACCATGGAGACGGCGCGCCAGCTGTTCTTCCTTCGGACCTACCTGGCCCGGGAGGTGCCCATGCTGTTTGTGGGGCCCACGGGCACTGGCAAGTCGGTCATCAACAACAGCTTCCTGGTGAGGCTGCCCAAGGAGCACTACGTGCCCAACTGCATCAACTTCTCAGCGCGCACCTCGGCCAACCAGACCCAGGACATCGTCATGGCCAAGCTGGACCGCCGGAGGAAGGGCGTGTTCGGCCCGCCTGTGGGGAAGAAGTGCATCGTCTACGTGGGTAAGCTGGACAACAAACAGACGCCTGTTTGTGCTTGATGCCATGAATCATTTTTGATCGAATGTTTTAACCTACTATCTTTCTCCAGATGACCTAAACATGCCGGCTAAGGAGATCTACGGGGCCCAGCCCCCCATCGAGCTGCTACGACAGTGGATAGACCACCACCACTGGTACGACAAGAAGGACACCTCCAGGCTGGACATTGTGGATGTGCTGTTTGTGTCCGCTATGGGCCCCCCTGGCGGAGGGAGAAATGACATCACAGGTAATGGCTCTGTTGTAATATCACATTTTGACCGTTGTATTGTCAACCATGACAAAGAAACCTTTTAGGTGACCAGATCTGAGCTTAGATGTCCTTTTGAAATACCAGGTCGCTTCACCCGCCACTTGAACATCATCTCCATTGACTCGTTTGATGATGAAACCCTGAGCAAGATCTTCAGCTCCATCGCTGACTGGCACTTCAGCCAGGGCTTTGATGCCTCCTTCTATAGGTAATGTCGAGCAATACTGAGCTGATGAGCCTTCTGTCGAGTAGGTAGGGTTCGAATGTGTCTCTGTGTGTGCAGGCTGGGGAAGATCATGGTGCAGGCAACCATGGCTGTTTACAAGGACGCCATGGCCAGTTTCCTCCCCACCCCCTCCAAATCTCACTACATTTTCAACCTGAGGGACTTTGCCAGAGTGATCCGTGGCGTTCTGCTGGCACCGCACACTCACATGCAGGTCAGACAGCAGTCGCCAGCAAAGTGAATGTGATTAGTGTTGCTATACTGGTTGCATGATTTGTTTAAATACCGATTTACATTTGTGGCACATGCACCTTTAATTGAATATATGCTCTGACTGGCTGGTTTTAATTGGCTTGTTTATCACAGGAAGCAGATAAGCTGATCCGTCTTTGGATACACGAGGTGTACCGCGTCTTCTACGACCGGCTCATCGACAACCAAGACAGGGAGACGTTCTTCAACATCGTCCAGCACAGAACATCAAGCTTCTTTAAGCAGACCCTCGATAAGGTAATATATTGGACAACACCTCTCCACACACACAGGCATAACAACGTAACAGTGAGGTTTGATCATGAACCATATCCGTGTTCAATATTCAGCTCTTGAGTCACCTGAGCCAAAATGGCAAAGTGGAGGACGAAGACATCCGCAGTCTGTTCTTCGGGGACTACGGCAAACCTGACGCAGACGTCAAGGCCTACGACGAGGTCAGCGACCTGCGGGCCCTGCAGGAGGCCATGGAGTTCTACCTGGACGAGTTCAACAACTGCAGCAAGGCGCCCATGTCCCTGGTCATGTTCAAGTTCGCCATAGAGCATGTGTCGCGCATATGCCGCGTGCTGAAGCAGGACAACGGCCACGCGCTGCTGGTGGGCATCGGGGGCTCGGGCCGGCACAGCGCCACCAAGCTGGCCACCTTCATCAACGACTACGACCTGTTCCAGATCGAGCTGACCAAGAACTACAGCCTCTCGGACTGGCGCGACAGCCTCAAGAAGGTGATGCTGAAAACAGGCGTGGAGGGCCGGAGACTGGTGTTCCTGTTCGGCGACAGCCAGATGAAGGACGAGGCCATGGTGGAGGACATCAACATGCTGCTGAACACGGGCGACGTGCCAAACATGTTCCCCGCCGACGAGCGCGCGGACATCATCGAGAAGGCGCAGGGCATCGCGCGGACGGAGGGCCGGAAGGTCGACGCCACCCCTCTGTCCATGTACAACTTCTTCATCGACCGCGTCAGGGCCAACTTGCACATCGTGCTGGGTAACAGCCATGGATTCTCAACACGATTAATTCTTAGGTTCTGTACTCCAAACTGAGGCTCTTAACCTTCCTCGTACATTTTCAACAGCCATGAGTCCCATCGGGGATGCCTTCAGGAACCGTCTGAGGATGTTCCCCTCGCTGATCAACTGCTGCACCATAGACTGGTTCCAGGTGTGGCCCACGGACGCTCTGGAGATGGTGGCCAACAAGTTCTTAGAGGATGTGGAGATGGACGGTGATGTTAGACTGGCGTAAGGATTGCCTTGCAGAAAATGTTCTTATTCTATCTTATTTGTCTAACCCTCTAGAATCTCTGGCATCAAGGTTAGCTGTGGCGTTTCCCGAATGTTTTTGTCATTTTTAGTTACTATGTGCACTGGGCTTCTGTTATGTACTGTGAGTTCATTGTTTTTCACTGTCCTTTCTTTTTCTTACTTTATTACGTCTCGCTGTGGTTTCAGAGTGGTGGAGATGTGCAAGACCTTCCAGACAAGCGTTCGGGACATGTCCGAGACGTACTTCGCCAGACTGAGGAGACACAACTATGTGACTCCCACATCCTACCTGGAGCTCATCCAAACCTTCAAGACTCTGCTGAATGCCAAGAGGGACGAGGTGGACACCATGAAGAACCGCTACATCATTGGTCTACAAAAGCTGGACTTTGCCGCATCTCAGGTGATCCTTCCAGCAATATTCTCAGCCTTTTCTTCACTAAAACAAAATGTTCATATTTTGACAAATCACGAGAGATGATATCTGTGGTCCCCAGGTGTCGGTGATGCAGAAGGAGCTGACCGCCTTGCAGCCGGAGCTGATCAAGACCTCGGCGGAGACGGACCAGATGATGGTGAAGATAGAGAAGGAAACGGTGGAGGTGGACGCCAAGAAGGAGCTGGTGTCCGCGGACGAGAAGGTGGCCAACGACGCCGCCGCAGCAGCCAAAGCCATTAAGGTACTTCATACATGTCTTACAAGGATGGGGATAAATGTTACGTGTTTCAGCTTTAGTACATTCAGTACATTATTGTGCTGGTGGAAGAGTGCTCTGCCAAAGCAGATGACCTCCCTTTGGTCTAAAAGTGGGATTTAGTTGACTGATCAGAAACTGAGGATTTCCTCCCCAATGTTGTGGTTCAGGACGAGTGTGAGGGAGACCTGGCTGAGGCCATGCCCGCCCTGGAGGCAGCCCTGTCAGCCCTGAACACCCTGAAGCCCTCTGACATCACGGTGGTCAAGTCCATGCAGAACCCCCCCGGACTGGTCAAGCTGGTCATGGAGTCCATCTGCGTCATGAAGGGCATCAAACCCGAGAGGAAGCCAGACCCCGGGGGCTCGGGTAGGAATTTCCAACTGATCTTCATGAAATTGAGTCCAGGTATTGACTTTCCTGTTGATCATTGGACTCTGTTGTGCGCATCAGGCAAGATGGTCGAGGACTTCTGGGGTCCGTCGAAGAAGCTGTTGGGAGACATGAAGTTTTTGGACAACCTCAAAGCCTACGACAAAGACAACATCCCCGTGGCCTCCATCAAGAAAATCAGAGAGAAATTCATTGACAACCCCGAGTTTCAGCCGTCCATCATCAAGAACGTCTCCTCCGCCTGCGAGGGCCTCTGCAAGTGGGTGAGGGCCATGGAGGTGTACGAGCGCGTGGCCAAAGTCGTGGCGCCAAAGAAGGCGCGGCTCAAAGAGGCGGAGGACGAGCTGGCCGCCCAGATGGCCACACTGGCCGTGAAGCGGGCCGAGCTGAAGGAGGTGGAGGACAGGCTGCAGAGCCTCAACGACACCTTCACAGAGATGAACAACAAGAAGAAGGACCTGGAGGACAACATTGAGCTGTGCTCCCAGAAGCTGGTCCGGGCCGAGAAGCTGATCGGAGGACTGGGAGGAGAGAAGGAGCGCTGGACGGAGGCGGCCCGGTTGCTGGGAATCAGGTACTGGTTTGAGTGGTTTGAGTCTCAGTCAGGGTTAGGGTTTGATTCAGCCAAAGATTTAGTGTTAGACCCCAATGTCTGCTGCCTTCCTGCATTACCCCTAACAAATCTGATTCATTGTAGTGTTAAGAGCATTTGTCAATGCTGTAATTTTACTGAACTTATTCAGTGGACGGTAAGAGGATATGTATATATACTGTATGTTTATATATATGTTTTTTTATTTTTGTTGTAACGTTGTAGAATGTTGTTTTATGCTGCTTTTGTTCAGGTTTTAAATCTCATTAGCCTTAACCTGGTAGAATAAAAATACATAAACTGTGGGTCACTAAAAGCATCTGCTAAAACATAAAAAGGAGCATTGTTTAATGTCAATTAAAATGGTGGTGATGCTTTCCTTGAGAACAAATGTCCACCTCAGCCACCATGATTAGGTGATAACTGTGTCATCCTTCTCCAGATACACCAACCTGACCGGTGATGTCCTCCTGTCCTCCGGCAGCGTGGCATACCTCGGGGCCTTCACGGTAGACTACCGCCTGGAGTGTCAGCAGGAGTGGCACGTCTTGTGCCAGGAGAAGAAGATACCTTGCTCTGAGGATTTCACCCTGACCAGCACCCTGGGCAACCAGGTGGCCATCAGGGCATGGCAGATCGCTGGGCTCCCCGTGGACTCCTTCTCCACGGACAACGGCATCATCGTGTCCAACTCCCGCCGCTGGCCCCTCATGATCGACCCCCAGGGCCAGGCCAACAAGTGGATCAAGAACATGGAGAAGGCCAACCAGCTGGCCGTCATCAAGCTCTCAGACGCTAACTATGTCAGGGTTCTGGAGAACTCCATTCAGTTCGGGACGCCGGTGCTCCTGGAGAACGTCGGGGAGGAGCTGGATGCGGTGCTGGAGCCGGTGTTGCTGAAGCAGACCTTCAAACAGCAGGGCGTGGAGTACATGAAGCTGGGGGAGAACATCGTGGAGTACTCCAATAACTTTTTGTTCTACATGACCACAGGGCTGCGGAACCCTCACTACCTCCCCGAGGTGGCCGTCAAGGTCTGCTTGCTGAACTTCATGATCACCCCTCAGGGCTTGGAGGACCAGCTCCTGGGGATCGTGGCGGCCAAAGAGAAACCCGAGCTGGAGGAGAAGAAGAACCAGCTCATCCTGGAGAGCGCGGCCAACAACAAGCAGTTGAAGGAGATTGAGGACAAGATCCTGCAGGTGCTGTCCTCCTCGGAGGGGAACATCCTGGAGGATGAGACCGCCATCAAGATCCTCTCCTCCTCCAAGGTCCTGTCGGAGGAGATCTCAGAGAAGCAGAAGATCGCCAGTGTCACAGAGACAGAGATCGATGAGACCCGCATGGGGTATCGCCCGGTCGCCGAGCACTCCTCCACGCTGTTCTTCTGCATCTCGGAGCTGGCCAACATCGAGCCCATGTACCAGTACTCCCTGACCTGGTTCATCAACCTCTACCTGCAGTCCATCGCCCAGAGTGCCAAGAGCGAAGACCTGACCGCAAGGATCGACAGCATTGTGCGCCACTTCACCCTCAGCATGTACAAGAACGTGTGCCGCTCCCTCTTTGAGAAGGACAAGCTGCTCTTCTCCCTGCTCCTCACCGTGGGCATCATGCAGGGCAAGGGCAGCGTGGACGACGAGGTCTGGCGCTTCCTCCTGACCGGCGGCATCGCCCTGGACAACCCTCACCCCAACCCGGCCCCCGAGTGGCTCTCAGACAAATCCTGGTCCGAGATCGTCAGGGCGTCCAAGCTGCAGAACCTGGGGGGGTTCTTTGAGCATGTACGAGACAACATTTCGCAGTGGAAGAGCGTGTACGACTCCGGGAGGCCCCAGGAGCAGCCGCTGCCCGACCAGTGGGGGGCGCTGGCAGGGATGGATAGCATGGTGGTCCTGCGGTGCTTCAGGCCGGATAAGCTGGTGCCGGCCGTGCAGCAGTTCATCGTGGCCAACATGGGGCGGGCCTTCATAGAGCCCCCGACCTTTGACCTGGCAGGGAGCTACAGTGACTCAAACTGCTGCTCTCCTCTCATCTTTGTGCTGTCACCGGGATCTGATCCCACTGCAGGTGACATTGTTTTTATATTTGTGTTGTAAAATCTCCCTCTGTTTCTAATGGTTTCCTTGTGATTTTTGTTACTGTTATAATGGACATTTCTTCAAATCCCTAATATCCCTATGGTCAAATCCCGAATGCAGATTGAATCCATGAATCTTATTCTGTGCATTGTTGATTTCGCCTAGCTGCATGATTTATCCTGTGTGCATGCCTTCAGGTCTGCTGAAGTTTGCGGATGACCTGGAGATGGGGGGTGGCAAGACACAGACCATTTCCCTGGGTCAGGGCCAGGGGCCCATTGCAGCCCAGATGATTGAGCAGGCCCTCAAAGATGGCGGCTGGGTGGTGCTGCAGAACTGTCACCTGGCCACCAGCTGGATGCCGGCGCTGGAGAGGATCTGTGTGGAGACCATCGTCCCTGAGGACACGCACCCCAGCTTCAGGTATGGACCTCTGGCTGAAACCTGAAGAAAGGAGGGTGTGGCGGCAATCAACAACAAAAAAGGCCACTTTAGGGAATCTGAAGTCATTTCCAATGTGTGGTGGGGCAAAAAATTAGGTCTGCCCTGGAGTATTCAGTTGACACTTTATTTGTACATTAAAGATTAAGAAACCCCTACAAAAGCCGAATGCACTGAATAAACATTATACTATAGAAACGAGCTCATAAATATGACAATAAATATGAAACAAAAGTACTAACAATTCGACAGAACCGAAAGACCAGCACACACACCCACGGTTGAAAAACTGTGTGGCTTCCTCAGCCCCTAATTCCCCATGATGTTCACCTGTGACTCCCCTTTGTAAGCCATGTGACCACTGTGATCACCTGCCTATGCCCTCTGGTGCCCAAGTGATGTAACAGCAACAAATATTAACAAAAACTTACCACACACAGACACACACACACATATGCATCAAACTGGCGACAACAGATGGGATAACATCTGTCATCTCTTCTCGGCAGGTTGTGGCTCACCAGTTATCCATCGGACAAGTTCCCTGTGAGCATCCTGCAGAACGGGGTGAAGATGACCAACGAACCCCCGAAAGGCATCAGGGCCAACCTGCTGCGGTCCTACACCAGCCACCCCATCAGTGACCCCGCCTTCTTCTGTGGCTCCCCGAAGCAGGAGGTCTGGCAGAAGCTGCTCTTTGGCCTCACCTTCTTCCACGCTCTGGTCCAGGAGAGGAGGAACTTTGGGCCGCTGGGTGAGACATGCTTTGCATCGGACTCATCCTCTGGTGGGAAACAGGAGAGTGGGAGAGAGGGAGCTCCCCTTCACTCTGGACGTTCTGAATGTCGCCAAGCGTTATTTTAAAGTTGAGAGCATATGTTCTCTGCATGGGGGAGCACCAGCGGGAGCCAGACCTCCCATCTTGGCAGTCTTGCTCTACCATTAAAGCTAGCAAAGACCACATGAAAGAATGCACTACGCTTTCCAAGCGGGGCTTAACGTGTGCTTTGATGGGTCGTTAACGTATACAACTGTGTGCTGTGTTTTGGCCTCAGGTTGGAACATCCCCTATGAGTTCAATGAGTCCGACCTGAGGATCAGCATGAGGCAGATCAAGATGTTCCTGGAGGAGTACGAGGAGGTTCCCCTGGAGGCCCTCACATACCTGACTGGTGAGAGAGACACAAAACATTCTCCCACGTGACCCCCCTCTTCCACGACCTCCACTGGCTTCCTGTAGTGGCTCGCATCAAATTCAAGACAATGCTACTGGCCTACAAAGCCGTCAACGGAACGGCCCCTACCTACCTTCAAACATTAGTAAAACACCACGCCCCTGCTCGAGCACTCCGTTCGACTACCTCAGCTGGCCGACTGGCACCGCCATCATTAAAAGGAGGTAAAGGTCGGATGGCGAAATCCCAACTCTTCTCCGTTTTGGCACCGCAGTGGTGGAACGAGCTCCCGGCCAATGTCAGGACTGCAGAGTCACTCCCCATCTTCCGGAAGAGACTCAAGACCCACTTGTTCAGAGTTCATCTGAACCCTGCATAACCATCCCCTCATGCACTTGTTTGTTGTACGTCTTGGCACTTTAACTGCGCTTTGTAAATTAGCACTTTGATCGCACTTTAATCGCACTTGGTAACTTGGCACTTAGTCAGAGATGTTGTATACTGGCAATGGTTAATCTAGCAATTGAAATGCTTGAAACTTGTTCTGGTGACTTTCTTACTGTATTAGCTGCAATGAAATGTTGTACCCTCTTATGACAAATGTACTCTTTGTAAGTCGCTTTGGATAAAACCGTCTGCCAAATGCCCTAAATGTAAATGTAAATGTAATTATCATGACCCATCAACATTGTATTCGGAAAACGAGGTCTCCCTCCACCGATCTCATCAATGAACGAGCTGATGGTTCCAGGCCAGCAGTAGACTCTGTGTTGCAGCCCTTCCTGCCTGAACTTCCTCCTCCCCGCTCTGCGTCTCAGGGGAGTGTAACTACGGCGGCCGCGTGACGGACGACAAGGACCGGCGCCTCCTCGTGTCCCTGCTGTCCATCTTCTATAGCTGGGATGTGATTGGACAGCCCAGATGCCAGCTGTGTGAGGGGGAGCTGTACTACGTCCCGCCCCACGGCCCGCACCAGGTACCGTCTGATGACCTCATCGGTCGCGCCTGCCGGACACGACTCCCGTGGTCAAGACGAACCATCGAGATATTCGTTGTTTTATATTTGTTTGTTTTTCTTGCAGATTTACGTCGATTACATCCGCAGTCTGCCGATTAGCGCCGACCCCTGTGTGTTCGGGCTTCACAGCAATGCTGACATCACCAAGGACAACCAGGAGACCAATCAGCTGCTGGAAGGGGTGCTGCTGACCCTGCCCAGACAGTCCGGGGGAGGGGCCAAGTCCCCCCAGGTCAGCAGGGTCCCTGGAGTCCGACGTCACATACAGGGTGGCATCATCACTGCAGCTCAACTCTTTCTCCTCCTTCTTCTGACGCCGCTGTAGGAGGTGGTGGACGAGTTGTCGGAGGACATTCTGTCCAAACTGCCGGCAGATTTCGACATGCAGATGGTGGAGGAGAAATACCCTGTCATGTACCACGAGTCCATGAACACCGTCCTCCGACAGGAACTCATCCGCTTCAACAGGTCTGGTCTCTTCTCCCAGTGTTCTTCAGTAGATGTCGTTCACCAGAGCAACTCCGGGATTTGTATTAGGTTCTTATTTTTGTAGGAAAATGTAAAGGGTAAAGGGGGCATTTAGCAGACGCTTTTGTCCAAAGCGATTTACAATCACTACATTTGTGGGGTTCGCCATGTAGCGGAGGAGGGGGATCACAGGGATCCAACTGCCAACCCTACGGTTAGTGGACGACCCGCTCTGTCCACCCGCTCTACCCACTGAGCTACTGACGCCCTTAAAATGTGGCTGTTCTGATGGTTTCAGGCTGACTCAGGTGGTGCGGGTGAGTCTGATCAACACTCGCAAGGCTCTGAAGGGTCAGGTGGTGATGTCTGCTGAGCTGGAGGGGGTCTTCAACAGCATGCTGGTGGGCAAGGTCCCGGCCACGTGGGCCGCCAAGTCCTACCCCTCCCTCAAGCCGCTGGGGAGCTATGTAGCCGACCTGCTGGCCCGGCTGCAGTTCCTGCAGGTCAGGAGTCCACGCAGACCTATAGGGTTGTCTCACAATTGACTACAATTTAACAACAAATGAAGTATCCGTGTAGATATTGCACTTCAAGTCTACAGTGTCATAGTTTCTTTGGCTGAATGCAGCCCTGGTGCACAGTGGGGAACACGTGACAGAGGAGGACTTAGTGTATATATATGTATGAGGACTTGTATATAAACAAAGATCAAACATTGTTATTGTGCGTTTGTGTCTGACAGGATTGGATAGACTGTGGCCCCCCTCCAGTCTTCTGGCTCTCTGGCTTCTACTTCACCCAGTCCTTCCTCACCGGCGTGTCCCAGAATTACGCCAGGAAGAACACCATCCCCATAGACTACATCGGCTTTGAATTTGAGGCAAGTGTGGAAAAAACACCACCCTCAACCCCATCTCCACGCAAACCCAGTGATATCTTTAATGTCTGGATGTTCAACATGCTCTGTGGTGTCTCCAGGTGACCCAGCACGAGACCCATATGGACCAGAAGCCAGAAGACGGGGCCTACGTGCGGGGGCTCTTCATGGAGGGGGCGCGCTGGGACCGGGAGAACATGGTGATCGGAGAGTCCCTCCCCAAGATCCTGTTTGACCCCCTGCCCATCATCTGGCTGAGGCCCGGGGAGATGTCCACCTTCAAGCACGAGAACGTCTACGTGTGTCCCGTGTACAAGACCAGCGCGCGGCGGGGCACGCTGTCCACCACCGGACACTCCACCAACTACGTGCTGCCCATCGAGCTGCCGTCCGACCGGCCGCAGAAGCACTGGGTCAACCGAGGGGTGGCCTGCCTCTGCCAGCTGGACGACTGAGGAGACACGGCAGCTGTTGACCGTCCGTGCCAAACGAAACCATTTCTGATTGTACTGAAGAATTCTAAGAGCCATAGGAATGAGGAAATTGATTCATGATGTTTACAATATTTGCAGTAGAGTTAGTAGACTATTGCTACATTTACAGGGGGAGGAAAGAACATTTTTTGAACAAAAGTACTGTTACTTATGCACAATTTTGAGCTCCTTGTACTCATTTCTTTGTCATTCTATATTTTACTACACAACATTCCAAAGCAGATATCTATTTTCATTGTGCAAGTAAAAGTTACGATGTAGTAGAAGTTCAATGTCAATGTCAATACTTCTGAGATGTAATGTTTAATGGACAGCTTTTTAAAACATTTTTACTTTTACTTAAGTAGTTGCAATATTATAAGATGAACAAATATACACTGCACGTTTTATTACATCTGGTTCACCAAAGATTCACTGATGTTCATGTATAGTCCGTGGAAATGCTTCAATGGCAGCAAATACTGTTGGTTTTGACAATTCACGCATGTTGCTCTAGTCATGGTTTTGCTGTTTATTGTGAAACCATATAAAATAATATACTGTACATGCTTTAGATTTTTCTTGTAAAGACTTTAGTATCAAATGTCAAATGGAAACAGGGTCTTGTATGGCAAACGGCTGGAAACAGTGGTCGAATGCACTTTAAAACAACTTTAAAGCCATTCAATGTTTTCTGTAAAAGAAGTATTGGACATTGTGCATTTTCTCATATTTCTTTATTATAAATAAATAACTGGCAATACAACATGATGGCTTCTTAAATTACAATATAGACAATTTTACAAAAAGTTGATGTGACAAAATAAACAACATCAATGAACATGCAGCCTCCGTGCTTTAACAGTGAGACAGAAGCAAACGTTGCTCTCTGCTGCACGGCTTGTGCTTTCTTTTTTTAATGGCTGGAAAAGTGGTCATCACCCGCCCCATGTCATCAGCATGTGACTGCACTCTGATCTCTCGTCTGCGGTAATGCGACCTCCACCCGGGTGAGGTGTAGGAAGCGTCAGGTCTCGTCATGTGACTGTAAGTAGACTGGCTTGGCCTGTTTCCTCAGACGCTGCTGTGCAAGTAACCTCCTGCCCTTCTGAGTGGCAAGTCCCATCGGCGGTAGGTATGACTGCAATTAAGTTTGATTGTTTTTGAAAGGGTAAATTGTCTGCTGACAACAATGTGGTCTTTGTGAATACAGTGAAAACAGAACTGGTGTGTACTTACTGCTCTTGGATATGGATTCCTGTAGTGTAGACCTGTCAAACATTTTGATATTAACAACAGGCTCACGCTTGATGTGTGACAACATAAAAGTACTTGGACTAGTAACCATTTTCGTACCTATTTCTATCCTTGCTTCACACTCATCTATGCACTTCTTGATGGATTCTTGATCTGTTAACTTAAAAAGAAAAAAGTGTCACCAATAGTTCCCCACTATCGGTGACTATTGGTGGGCCAACAAGCGCTGACTGCATACCTGCTGGTTTTGTCGGAATAAGGTGCGGGCTTCCAGGACCATGTAGTTCCTCTCAGCCTCGGTGTCTACTGTCACAGCGGTCTGGGCCTGCCAGGTCCGGGCTATGCGGAACACCCTGCTGTAAAGAGACAGCACCTTCCTCCGGGTGGCAGCAGTCATCGGAGCGATCGGTAGACCCCCGTGGATAAGACCTGAAGTGACCCACGACATGAATTACTGTCGTGAATTAATAATAAGACCAAACATTGCACTAATAATCGTTAGAGTAGACTCGGTCGAGGCGAGACAAAGTTGACAGACAACAATGACAGTGTGAACCACTTGGAGCTGACATGACACCACGGGGTGGGCAGGCTGTCCCTGAGAGCTCCAGGTGTGAGGAGAACATCAGAGAATGTTGCGTTGGTGCTGTTGGTTTGTGTGATCTGAACCCCAAACTGAATAAAGTGTTGTGGCTCACCTACCTGCTCGGAGAGGATCATGTGTTAGAACAAGGGCAGACGGCGAGCTACTGGAGCGGGTCGGTCGCTCAGTGATGACGTTTCACAGCTGATCGCATCATAACACGATACTGATATTAATTTAGTTTAGTTTTACAATCGTTAATCATTAAACAGAAGGACGGTAGTCAGTGACACTCAATCCACTTTACCAAGCAGAGCATTGAACGCGGTTGCAGTAGGAAATGTTACACTGGATTTGACACAACAATAGGCTATAGATAAAACATTATTCTTAAAATATAATTTAACTTAAGGAACAACCATCTCCCTGTCACCACAGACCATTTATTACATGTCAATAACCCCAACATGTCCTCCGACCTCCAAGAGCTGGACGTGCTTATCACCTCAATGAGCCAGTATGAATGGATTTCCCCAAAAGTTGCCATTGTTACGTTTGAAAATGTGTATTAATTACCTGTCAACCAATGTATTAATGTAACTAATGTCCAGACCTTTAGTGTTGGCCCAAACTAATGTCCAGATATTTAGTGCTGACCCAAACTAATGTCCAGACCTTTAGTGTTGACCCAAACTAATGTCCACATCTTTAGTGCTGACCCAAACTAAAGTCCAGATCTTTAGTGTTGACCCAAACTAATGTCCTCATCTTTGGTGTTGACCCAAACTAATGTCCAGCTCTTTAGTGCTGACCCATGTGATGCCGTCAGCTGTGAGCAGAGCGCAGAGAGCTCCTCCTGCAGGAGGAGCTGCTCCTGCAGGAGGAAGTGAGGAACATCCCATCAGGTTCACTCTCTGAACCAAAGAGGAAACACAAAGAAACGGGCTCTGTTTTCTGATCTACAGAAGATGATCTGTCTATGTCGAACCGAGCCCAACACAACCCGAGTGGACCCGGAAGTGAGCGCCGGTAGCCTCAGCCCGACGGACTCGTCCCGACAGTGACACAACACGGTTTGGGGTCCGGTTAGCCGCCGAGCTAGCGGGCTGTACCAGTACCAGTGTGCCTCGTTTCGACTGGTTTCTCACCAGTACGGCCCGCGTTTAAACCATTCGGTCCGTGGAAGTGATGCGCACCTACTTCCACCCCCCATCGCGTTATTAAGTGGTGAGTTTCTCAGCGTATTTTTGTTATATTCACTCGAACGAGCGAGCTAACTAGCCGAGCTAGCTAACGCTCCGACCCAGGGCCGGTGAGCTGGGTCCGGTAGCCCGGCTGCTTTACCGCTCCACATAGTGTTGGATTTGTAGGAAATGTGTTGTTTATGATCTTGGATGACCCAAACTATTCACTGAGACACTCTCGGGGCATTCGCGAGTATGAATTAAAGTGCGTTTTTTGTTGTTGGATACTTGTAAAGCCCACTGACTCCATCCTGGTTGCTGCCTACACTGACTGACTCTTAAAGTCCTGATTCTGCAGAGCTGGTAGGGCTAACGTGGCTCCAATAAGTGCAGTTCGACCAGTGCGTTGTTTCACCAGCACACTGCGTCTCTTGGTACGTAATTCAGCTTAGCATGGTGACGCCAGGGTGTCCAAACGGCTGGTAAAAGAGTCTACCAGCCTTTATCCCGCAGTCACTCCCGCAGTGAAATATGCCTGAACATGCCCTCACTTATACGACTGGCAGGTTTCACCATCTTTAGACTACATGTCACTTTATATTTATATATTTTTTTTATTTGGATTTTTTTTTTAAACAAGTCAAAACCGACGGGTTGTGACCCAGCGCCGTTTTAAGGGGAGATACCCAACCATTTGTTCACCTTGTTGTGAAACATGGATTATACATGAGTTAATGAGTACAGTCTGTTCCTTTGTACATCATTTACCTTCATACGTGTACAGATGTTTAGAATGCTCTCTGGTGTTGGAAACTACAATTAAAAAGCCTAAACTGTGTGTGGATCTCAAATTACAGTCAAGTTGACAAAAATCGGCCAGCAGATTTGGGACAGAGACCGGCTATCATGTTGTGCTTATGATGACAAGATAATGTGCATCTTTCAGCACTGCGGATGTCAAGGTCACCACCATGGAGCAGAATAAGATGACACCTCGGATGACACCTCCGGTCAGAGTGGTCAGTTCTATCTGAGGAACTGTCTGTAAGTCACCAGCCAACGTGGCCTTTGATAACGCTCATATTCTCTAAAACACCTACATTGAATCATATATCATAACTATTATATTACAAGACTATTACCAAACTTACCAGATGATTAATTGTGAGGAGGAATGTGCATTGCAGTGCCTGCCCGGGGAGCCTTGCAACATGACCTTTTAGCTCAGTCATGACCTTTTAGCTCGGTCATGACCTTTTAGCTCGGTTGGATTTATTTTATTAGTCGACAATGGTTATCATTGTAGAGTTGCTTTATATACATTAAGAGATCCTACAGATGGTTAAGACTGAATCAACAAGGGTGGCACCACCACCACTACTATTACGACTACTAATACTACTGCCACTACCAGTGGTAGTGGCAGTAGTATTAGTAGTAGCAGTAGTAACTTCTCCTCAGTGATCCGACCCGTGCTTTGCCCCAGGGCGACAGGGGCATGTGGAGACGGCTCTCCTGGCCAGAGCAGAGGTGTCCAGGGGTTGCTGACGGCGCCTGACCCGGCGGACGGAGGGACCAGGGGAGGGGGGTTAGACATGGGCCAGTGTGTCACCAAGTGCAAGAATCCAACCTCCTCGCTGGGCAGCAAGAGCGGAGACAAGGAGAGCGGCTCCAAGTCCCACCACAAGAAGAGCGGCGGCGGCGGCAGCACCTGCGGCCACAAGGAGGAGTCGAGCGCCCTGTGCGGCAAAGCGCCCGGCGAGCTGTCGAATGGCACCAAGGCCCCGGACGTCGCCCCGGAGACGGCCGTCGCCCCGGCGCTGACCCGGGACCCACGCAAGGAGGA
>OMKI01057565.1:4166-18814 GCA_900302315.1 Phycis blennoides | reverse complement strand
CCACTCATTTTCCACGCATGTAAAAAGGAAAAATGCAGTTCAGAATGGACCCTGGATCCTACCATTGTGACCCATAGAGGAGATGTTCTCCCTGAGAAGATCCCACAGGCCCGCCGCCTGCATAACTTAAGTATCCATTGCTTATCTGCTTGAGTATTCACCACTGGTTAGTTTGTTCAACATTAACAAAGTGGATGGATGCTGAGTTTACTTGTTTTCTCTCGCAAAGTTGGTTCCTTTGATCTGTCGTAGATCATTTCCTTCTAAAAACAAAGACGTGTTTCTGAATGGAATGTGGAACAGGGTGAACTTTTAAAAGGAGAAATCCACCCTCCATTTTCACCTTAATGTTAAAGACAATACAAAAACAAAACAACAAGATTTCCTGTAGTTTGCAATGATAGCTCTGCATGTTGAGGTAGTTTAGACTACTACCTGCGATGTGATGATCATTATGATGATTATGATCAATTTCAGTGTATATAGGCTATTTTAACCCACAATAGCAACACCTAGTTCTAGCAGGGGCATTCAAATGATATGATACATTTTAAAACGAAACATCCCAGATTATAATATACAACAACAATTATATATAGGCTATCGTGTTTGTGAGTCCTATTCAATTTTCCTATTCAATAAAATTAAGCGTGGTCCTTTTAGATGAGAATGCCCTATTCATTATTTAATTGAGTATGGAACCAAAGAGATGTGGCCAGCAAAGCCAGTGATGCAATAAGAGTTTGCCGAGGTGCCTTCAGGCGTCTCATATGCTGTCAGTCCATCTTCCAATCTAGGGTTCATATGGATTTCGTGACCCATCCATCCTTCAACGCAATATAACGACCAACCGACCTGAACCTCTAAAGACATCGTCTCTACTACAGCAGCCTACTGAATTACAGCATCACTGAATATAACTAAACAAGCGCAAATTCGCGAAGCAGAGGCAAAGCTGAAGTCAATACATCAGGCTGCTGAGCAAGCAGGCACTATGCAGCAGGGGCAGGTCTGCCCTGCATGCATTATCGTCGTATGTGCCTATATGGGAATTATTGCTCCGTGCATGTGCTGAAATAACACACCTGTCCCATTCCATGTCGGGGCAGCTTCAGGTTTGTAATTCGAATTCAAACAAGAACACCCACTAATGTCGCTTTTGTAGAAAGGACGTCAACTAACGCGACAGAAGTCGTATAGAATAGTATAAAATGTGCCGTCAAATGTCGACAGTAGGCGTGCCGCGAGGGACACTATACGAATTAATCTTATGATAAAAAAAACCACGAGCGTGGCGTCTTACCTTGTGGTCCGGACAGGGCTAGCCTTGCTTGCTGACAGGGGAAGATGCTCTACAGAGGTGCGAAGGCTCTCGGTCTTGAGTAGCTGGTCAGTGGACATCTATTTTCGTGTTCAATGTTTCCCCCTATCGGCACAAAGGCTAGATTGTAACTGTAACGTTTCCAGATGAGGACATTTATTTGTGTCATGCGTGCCTCGCTATGAAGTGTATTTCCCCACATTATCAAATAGACAGCCTTGTTGTGTTACATATGCCAACATGGAGATATGTGTCACGTCTCTAGATAATATTTTTTAGAATAGGATGTTAGAATGAGCGTTGGAAAACTACCTTACAAACATGGCCGCTATACAAGTACCGCTGCTGGTCCTAATTTAAATGGGTGTCTAAAGAAATGCCTGACAGGGGAAACGAACGTTTTCAATGTATTAAATTTAACAAACACGACTTGTTTACTAAAATGTTATATCATTTTTAAAACATGATTATGTGTACATTTATTACTTAACGTGCCACATATATGACTATTATTTTGTGTTCGTGTGGGCAGCGAGGCGACGGGTCTTGATATGGAAAAAGCGCCAACTTCTTCCTGTACTACCTGCTATCATACTGTGGGAATTGCGTCCATAACGGATTTGTCTTCTATTTGTGTTCGAAATGAACTAGTAAGGTAAGCCCAAAAAGCTCAACATAACGTGGTAGTCGTGCCGCTGTGTTCTCTGGTTCTGGTACAAAACGTATGTTGTCTTTTTTGTATCTACTCCTCCCACTAAATTCCCCGCGCCGTAACGAAGTGACCCGTATTTGTGTACCAGTGTGACTTTCGCTAATCTAATATTAACTTGGCTGTATTTCCCCTGGGGCGCTGTTTTCTCGCTCTAGTTAAGTTAACTTTGTAAACACACTTTGTGGTCTTTATGCCGGGTGGACAATGAGAGGAGCGAGGCTACCAGTCCAATAGCTAACGCGTGATGCATGGTCGACACACTGCTCCACGGAGAAGTAACGCGAACATGTGATGAGACGAGCAGCGTTTAGTTGGGTCGTGTGTGGTTCCGTCGCCTGGATCCCTCGGCGCAAATTCGGGCCGAGTGGTAACCGGGTGTCCGTTTCGTGTTCTCGCCAGCGAGGTGCGCTGTTGCCTCCCGGACCGTCTGCAGGTACGCCGTCGGGTGGAGATGCCAGGGCTGCAGGGTGACAACGTGGTGGGCTCCCTGGGGAGCCCCGTCAAGAAGAGCAAACTTTCCCTCAAATTCTTCCAGAAGAAGGAAGCTAAGCGGACGTTGGACTTCTCCGAGCCTCCCGCAGATGAATCCAAAACCGAGCCCGAACACGAAGAACCAATTGCAAGGTGGTTATGTGTGTATATTTAAGTCACGGAAATAACACTTTTCCCCAAAATAATGTTAATCAAAAATCGCACCCTCTGTAAAATATGTATGTTTCATGAAACATATTCATCATTCATTGTCATTGTTCCTACTCTCCAGCAGTGACCAGGTTGTTCCTAGACCTTCCCCATGCACCGGCTCCCCGGGTCCGCTGCTACCTTATGAGAAAGCAGAAGCGCTGCTGCCGTTTGTGGGGCTGAATAACCTGGGCAACACGTGCTACCTGAACAGTGTTTTACAGGTACGGTAGTGCTACCTGAACAGTGTTCTACAGGTACGGTAGTGCTACCTGAACAGTGTTTTACAGGTACAGTAGTGCTACCTGAACAGTGTTTTACAGGTACAGTAGTGCTACCTGAACAGTGTTTTACAGGTACAGTAGTGCTACCTGAACAGTGTTTTACAGGTACAGTAGTGCTACCTGAACAGTGTTTTACAGGTACAGTAGTGCTACCTGAACAGTGTTTTACAGGTATGGTAGTGCTACCTGAACAGTGTTTTACAGGTACAGTAGGATCATCGTTACAATCACTTGAAGAAATTAACGGGAATGTTCATTGAATCCTCTTCGGGGATGGCAGAACTTTGAGTTGTTTCTTTTTAACTCTGTTTCTTTATAGGTTCTGTACTACTGCCCCGGGCTCAGAGATGGCATCAAGAAGCTGTATAGCCGATCCAAAAGCAAAGACAAACTCAAGGAGGAGATGGTCAAAAGTGAAGATGAGGTATGTACAGAACTGTCTTTATATGTTCTGTATTTGTTCATTAAGGATGGGTTCCAGTTTTGGAATTTTATTCCACTTTCACTTTTCTGTATTTTCTTATTCCATCCTGCATCGTGTAACAGAACAGAGCATGCTCCATGGAGTCTAATCCACAAATATTAAACAAAAAGTATTAACCCTAACCCTAACCCACTTCTGTGGCGGAGAACAGCAGCAGCTGCTAACAACATTGTGGCGGGCTTGGGTCTCACTTTCTTATTACAAACAAATCTGCTCGTCTGCCTTTTCTGAAGAGAAGAGACACAACTTCTATAGCTTCTGATAATAACCATCCCAACCTGATGTAATGCTTGGGAAGATATGTTATTAGTTTGCGTGTCGTCTGCATGACTCATTGACTTGTATTGTATTCTAGCATTTTGGTAACTGAGTTACCAAACCTGTACACTACCGCTTCTCTACCGATTCAAATTTATAAGAAACTCCATGTCCATCCAGGCAGCCATGATGTACATGCATTCAATGATACTCTCACATTAGCTACTGTCTAACGAGCTGGTCTCAAGCTAATCACACAACCATTGCAGTCTTTGTATAAACAAACACTTAAAGTCCTGTACAAAAAACCAAGGCAATTCCATCACTGTGCAATTTTAAGAAAACAATCTACTGAGCTGGGAAAATATGATTAAGCACAAAAACGCATGTCTCTTCTACAAAATCATACATGGCATGGCCCCTCCTCCACTCAGAGAATTTGTGAACGTTAGAACAAATCCACATCGGATCACAAGAGGAGTCACGAGAGGGGACTGCGTTATTCCATTTAGGAAAACTGCCTTTAGTCAGTCAGCCTTCTCTGTTGCAGCCTCATGTGAATGGAACAACATCCCAACATGTGTCAGAGACCTAAACACATATCAGTCATTTAGTTCCCATCTGAAACAGTGGTTCACTGATAATATGACCTGCCAGCACTAAACCTATCCTCCTTGTGTCAGCGTGTCTGTGAATTTGTTTTTTTATCTATTGCTTTTGTCTTAGTTAATGTGTTGTTTTGTATCTTCCTGTTATTTATTATTTGCTTTTTAGGAAGCCTATTGTAACATCTGGCCAAGGACTGCAGATGGAAACTAGCCTTCTGGCTAAATCTGGCATATTTACAGAAATGTTTCTTAATATGCACTGTCCCTGTCAAATAAACAAACTAAACTAAAGTTGTACTGGGTTCCAACGAGATCCGGTGGCCTCCTGCTGATGGCCAGGCCCTCCTGAGCTCTGCCCTGTGCTCCTCAGGAGGAGAGCGTTCCTGCTCACATGGAGCTACTGGGGAGCTTCAACAGCCTCATCACGTCGGTGGAGCAGCTGCAGTCCGGCTTCCTGCTCAACCCCGATGGCTACAGCGAAGGGGAGCTGGCCACGCCGCCACGCAAACTACTGCACACGCTCAGGTGAGAGGGAGAGGCCACGCCTCCTCATCCCTGTGGTAGCCAGCTGGACACGTCCATGGTTACCACTGTGATAGTGGCTGATATTAACTCCCACCATCTACTAGCTTTGTTAAACTGCCTTCGGTGAAGCCTTACCGTTAAGCATTCAGTCAATAAAAGGTGGCATCAATCGATGGGCTTTCGTTTGCTCATTATCTCAGAGAGTTTACAAGTAAGTGTCCTCCTTCCAGGCAGCTGAACCCCATGTACGAGGGCTACCTGCAGCACGACGCCCAGGAGGTGCTGCAGTGCCTGCTGGCTTACATCCAGGAGGCCTGCGACACCATCAAGAAGGAGCAACAGGGGGGGAGTGGGGAGGAGGTCGCGGCAGACGGCCTCGCCGCTCCTGCTCCGGCTGGCTCCGAGGAAGAGGAGGAAGACGGCCAGGTCAACGGCAAGAGGAAGAGCGACACGGAGGCGGGAAATGCCAAGAAGAAGCCCAAGTCGGTGAAGTCTAACAAGCCGGACCCCGAAGAGCAGGCGGACAAGAAGCCCTTCACCCGCTCCAAACGGAGGTCCTCCAGAGAGGTGGTCCCCGAGGACGCGGCCCCTGGCAACAGGGAGGTGAAGGACGAGGGGAAGGAGGGTGGCGAGGAGGAGGAGGAGGGCACGGCGGAGGGCGCCTCTAAGGCCTCTAAGGCCTCCGAGGGGAAGAGGAAGAAGAGAACCAGGCTGAGCTGGCTGAGGCCTTCCTCCAAGCAGCCCAGCATCTTCTCCAAGTTCCGCAGCATGGGCAAGATCAGCTCTATCATGGCCCCCAAGAGCCAGGTGGAGCAGCAGGAGGCCGGGTCGGGCCAGGCCGAGGCGGGGAGCGGGCCCAAGCGGGACCCCAGTCCAGTGGATAAGACCGCCCCGTTACCCACCACGGACAGTACCCAGGACCAGAAGGCTGCGGAGAACGAAGGTGAGATGACTCTTACTGAAAGGGTTGGACAGCGGGGCCAGGAGGTTGTCCAGAGTGAGTCACGCCCCCCCTCTCCCCGTGCAGACGGCCTGGATGTCCTGGAGCGGCTGTTCCAGGGCAGGCTGGTGCTGCGGACGCGCTGCCTGGAGTGCGAGAGCTTCACGGAGCGCCGGGAGGACTTCCAGGACATCAGCGTTCCCGTCCAGGAGGACCAGCCCAGCAGCCCGGACGACCTCTCTGAGGGTGGGCAAGACGACACTAACGCTTTGTTCTGCTGATATGCCCAGCCGTGGTATTGGTCTATATTTAACAATGTCTGCTCCCTCCCCCAGTGTCCCCAGACCCCAAACCCGAGCAGAAGACCCTGAAGTGGGCCATCTCCCAGTTTGCGTCGGTGGAGCGCATCGTCGGCGAGGACAAGTACTTCTGCGAGACGTGTCACCACTACACGGAGGCCGAGAGGAGCCTGCTCTTCGACAAGACCCCCGAGGTCGTCACCATCCACCTCAAGTGCTTCTCTGCCAACGGCCTGGAGTAAGTCCACCCTGAGTTCTGTAGGCCCACAGTGGAACATGTCAACGGTACCGTTCTACACTGGGAGCTATGGTGTTGGCCTTTTAGCTGATTAGCATCAACATTCAGCCACTTTCATAGGAAGAACTATGGCCAACGCTGACCAGTAGAACCCAATCTAAACATTGACCCATACAGAAGATACAATCAAACATAGGACTATCATCATAATAGTTTGAAAAATCCCAGTAATTACAGAACCTCAGTACATATCGCACCGGCACTCACTCTCCCAGTCCGGTCCCTGAGCTCCTGTGTTGTGTGTTGAGTTGTGGTCCTGGCTTACCCCCCCGCCCTGTTTCCCAGCGTGGACCCCTACGCCGGCCTGTCCAAGGTGAACACCCCCCTGCAGACCCCTCTCACGCTGTCCCTGGAGGAGTGGTGCACGCGGGCCGCGCCCCCCCAGGGCTGCCACTACCAGCTGTTTGCCGTGGTCATGCACAGCGGCGTCACCATCAGCAGCGGACACTACACCGCCTACGTCCGCATGTCGGAGCTGCAGGACGTCCGGCTGCAGCCCCGGGGCAAGGGAGGGGAGCAGAAGGAGGAGGTGAAGGAGGAGGTGAAGGAGCAGGAGCGGCGAGGAGGAGACGGCGTCAAGCAGCAGCAGCAGCAGCAGGAGGAAGAGGAGGCGCACTACGACGACGGGGAGGTGTCCTTCGGCGGCGGCGTGAGGGGGCTCCACCGGGGCAAGGCGGGGGGGAAGAAGGGGGAGGGCGCGGTGGGGCTGCTGGGGGGGCAGAGGAGCACCGCCGCCGGCTACCAGCTGGCCGCCGGCAAACAGGCCGACAAAATGGCCGCCGGCGGGGCGGCCGAGGGTCCGAGGCGGAGACCCGCCGCCGCCGGTCCGGTGAAGGAGGAGGATGAGGAGGAGGTGGTGGCAGAGGAGGAGGGGAAGAGGGTCAAGGAGGAGCAGGAGGCGCTGAGCAGCCTCCTGCACTACGAGGGCAAGTGGCTGCTGTTCGACGACTCCGAGGTGCGTCTGTACGAGGAGGAGGACTTCTTGCACGCCTGCTCCCCAGACACCTGCTCCACCTCCACGCCCTACCTGCTGTTCTACCGCAGGATGCTGCCGCAAGGCCCCGGCTCTGCACTGGGCTGACCGCTGCAGCCCAAAGGTGGTCGTGGTCTCTCTCTCTCTCTCTCTCCCCTCTTCCATCAGACACACGTTATCTCTGTAAGCTGAACAGTCCTTTCATACTTTTTTCCGAATAGGGCAGAATCCATATTGTTTCCATGGAAAGGATGGACCTCTAGTATCGCTCCTCTTGCGGGGTTGGTGCTACACCGACTCCTAAGCTAATAGACTTGTGCTATGGGCACCCCCGCTATGAAATCCAATGCCAACATGTTTGGGAGGATCCTGGCCCGCACTCATTTTAGTGTCCAGTTTAAAGCTTTTTTGTTGCTTTTTTGTTGCCCGTTTGTTTTTCGTGTCCTATTTTGTGTCGTTCTCTTCTCATTCCTGAGCTGTTAGAATGATCCATGTCTCTCCATATATTAATTTGTTTTAACTATGTTTAAGCACTTTGGCACTTAAAATTCCAGTAGGTTAAATTGCTGTATATTGTGATCTTGTTCTTTGGCCAAAGGCAGCACTGCCTCTCTGCATAGCGCTCAGATGTTCATGGATTGTAGAGGAGTCTTTCTATTGCCAGGATAAGGATGCTACACAAATCGAGGAATGTCTTGTGAGGTTACAGACCCGCATGGCTGTCCATCATTCAGGTCCACCAGGCTGCTGAATGTCTCCACAAACCCATCATTCAGGTCCACCAGGCTGCTGAATGTCCCCACAAACGCTCTGATGACCACATCTAACACGCTGAAGACGTCGGGCCTCAGTCTCACATGTTAAGCTTGCGACAAAGGGGTACATAATAAACGTTTTATCATAGAATGTACAGTATACGTGAACATGTTTTGACGGGATTGCATTTATACTTCAGGAGGCAATATTTACCTCAAGTCAATGATTTCAAATCCAGTTGAATCTGCCGGGAGTGACGGTTTTGGAAGGGAGAATGGCTTTTTAGTTTTTTTCAAGGCCAGCAGGACTGCAGTAGGGAACACGACCTGTAAAGGGTTGTCTGATGGACCACTCATCGTCTCGTGTGGACGTGTATCCACCTGCCACCCACCACCATGAAGGGGTTGTAAAAGTGATCTTTGTATTTGTTGCTGTAACTTATTGCTTTGCTGAACTCTTTGGTTGGCACCACACAATGTGCTAAATGTTAATTACCAAGGATACGGCCGCTGGAGTTAAAACAAGGAGGCAAATAGATGACCGATGAACCATCATAGCTACACCCACCTGCCCTAGAGCCCCAGCAGTCATTCCTGCCCAGCCTTTAGTTTCTCTCGTCTGTGTGACATGCAGCTTTCTTGTTTTGAAAATGCGTACAGAGTGCTAAGTTTATTTTTTCACTTTGAGCCAGAAGTCTACATTTTCTAGCTAACAAATGTTGAGCAATACCAGCCATGACAAGATATGCATTAATACTGTACCTCATCGCCGCTAACACAAAACAGCTTCCTCCCTCCTCACCGTTTGTTTAGGACCATAAGCAATAAAGTTTGTATCTTTCCATTAACCAGAAGTCCTTTAGTTGGTCACATTCAGGAGTGGTTTTTGTGTCACAAAAACAAAAAAATACATTCTTAAATAAAGACGGATCCCAGTTGGACAATTAAAATATTTATTTTGTAAAATATTAACATAAATCAAAACGATTATTTAACGAAGTTTAAAAGAAAACCCCTAAAACTTGCAATGTAGTTAAAATGAAGAATGATAAAGCCTTATAAATAATGGTTCAATTTTTTGCATGTTTATTTTTCATGTTTTGGATCTTTTTTTTTACGCAATTTTTTTTTGATTAAATAGTAAACTTTCAAGTTGTAAAAGGCATTGCTACACCATAATAAAAAGTGCACAAATTAAATTAAATACAGATTTGACACTATACACATTTTTTGAATGATACCTTGACGTTTTAAATAGTACCCTTTGGTGGCTATTTGTGTTGGCACTTGACTTAACAGTTGCTAGCCTCAACAGCTAACGGGTGCTAAAGACCTAATGACGTCATCGAGTAATGGACACGATGCTCATGAGCCATTTTGAAGTTAGCGACGGGACAGACTACTTCAGTTAAATAAAACGCTGGGTAAATTAAAAACCACACGCCATCAAGAGTGCAATTAAAAATGCAAAATATTGCATGACAAAATAAAATAACATAATTCAGATTTAAAATGCCAAGGTATCGCTGAAAGATCCACTGGGTCGTCCCACCGATTGCGTAACAGGTTCTGTAAACAAATGAAGACACTGGAATGAAGTACCAAGCCGGGACACTTTCGGGCCACTCTGACGAGGAGCGACTTTTTAAGGAGACAAATTGTATTTACACTAGGGAATAAATTAATGTTGCCGTTCTCTTTTCCTCAGCTTCAAAACTCGAGCTTCCGGAGACTTATTCTGCTGAAGGAATCTCTGAGGAAACAAAAAGAGAGGAAGAACAAGAGATTTACACCAGCAGGACAAGTCTCTGGGGCTGTACGTCGGATCTCTTGAGTCATTTGGATGATGCTGGGGGAAACTGCACATGTTGGGATGGAAAAAAACCTACAGTGGAGCGTTCACAGCAGAAGGCTGCCTGAGTTGAACACTGAACTCAAAAGGTGGCCGATGACAAAAGTGAAAAAAGCTGCAAAACAAACTACCTTGTCAAGCTGTCCGTTTGCTGCATGATTTAATGAAAAGCACAAAACAGATTGATCAGCCAACACACGCATACATTTATAATATCTCACCCATACGTTACACACATACACAGCAGTAACTTTGACAAACACAGAACTCAATTGCCATTGCCTCGCCAACCGCAACACACAGCCCAGTGGCGGAGGCCTACCTGTGTGAGTGGACCTACAGGCCTACAGCCCAGTGGGAGGCCTACCTGTGTGAGTGGACCTACAGGCCTACAGCCCAGTGGCGGAGGCCTACCTGTGTGAGTGGACCTACAGGCCTACAGCCCAGTGGTGGAGACCTACCTGTGTGAGTGGATCTACAGCCCTACAGCCAAGTGGGAGGTCTACCTGTGTGAGTGGACCTACAGGCCTACAGCCCAGTGGGAGGCCTACCTGTGTGAGTGGACCTACAGGCCTACAGCCCAGTGGGAGGCCTACCTGTGAGTGGACCTACAGGAGTACAGCCCAGTGGTGGAGACCTACCTGTGTGAGTGTACCTACAGGTGTACAGCCCAGTAGGCCTACCTGTGTGAGTTGACCTGCAGGACAGGCTTGTAGAGCTGCGGTATCTTCCTGTTGATGAGGGGCTGCAGCGCCTCCTTCAGGCGGTGGTAGTTCCTCTCCAGTTCCCTCTGGTACTCCTTCTGGTCCGGACCAATCAGGCTCTTGTTCTTACGCAGTGCATCTTCACACCTGCGAGGCAAACCAGAGGATATGATGAAGTCCTGTTGGGATCGACTCAGAACATGTTCTGGGTTATAGTTCAGTGCAAGATGATGATACCCAAGTGATCTACTATAAGTTTCCATCTTAAAATGACACCTTATATACATTTGTATTATTCTAAGGTTTTTTGGATGGTTACTGTTCTTCAAAAAGGGTCCATACCTCTTGGTGAAGTCCTTGAAGCAGAGCCGTAGCTTGTTATGGTGCCTGTAGAGTTTGGGGTCACTGGGGATCTCTGACAGGAACACCTGGGCCACTTCCAGAGGGCCCTGACGAATACACACACACACACACTCTACTGTAGAGCACCATCCCATGTGTAAATCTACATGCATGAAACCATGTCTCCGTATTTTGGTCTTTTCTGAATGAAAACCATGAGACAAACGTTGAATACGTACAAAGTCACGTAACGTGGATGCATCACAAGTAAAAGTGAAATCTGGAACACAAAGGGGGTCGTTTGATGCCAGCATGATGCTACCTGGTTGACCGTGGTGCCCACAGAGCCCTGCAGCACCATCTGCAGCATCTTTGCATCTGCAGGGTCCTGGTGGGTGGCGAAGGCCAGCTCCTGGGTCTTCTTCTGCATGTCCTCGATAGCCACCTCCATGGGCATGGATATGATCTGGGTCAGCAAAAAACAGGAGGGTTGGTGAGCACAAGCCGATACAAGCGTCAATATTCAACGTTTGATAGAGCAGTAAATAAAATTTGGAAGATCACATTTTTTTCATTTTAGACTCTGAAGCGGCATGGTTGACACACAGAGTGCAAGCTTTCCCAAAGTCCGCCGCCACCGTACCTCCTCCTTGTGGATGATGTTGATGCGCGTCTTGATGTAGGGGAATGCGTGCGAGGTGGTCAGGATGGTCTTCCTCTTGAACTGCTCGTGCAGGTCTCCGTGGGCACGGCCGTCCAGTGTGAACGGCGTGCAGTACACGAAGCGCCGCAGGTTGTAGTTCTTGTCGAAGTAGGTGATGCGGTCCTTCATCTCGTACGTGTCGAAGAAGGGCTCCACGTATGTGATCTGGACAAACGCCTGAGGAGATCATCAAAGCAAAACCTGATTTAGTTTGAAATGTCCAGGATCCATCGGAATCCACTCACTGCAATGGTACACTCTAGAGAAACATCCCTCAACCTATTCAGATTTATACATTTTTATGGACGATAACAATTTCATTTGCCATCCCACCCACCTTGTTTGGATCCAGCTTGCACTTGTCTACCGGGTTGGAGTCCTTAATGACTTCCACCTGGTCTTCGCCAAAACGCTCACCGTAGAATCCCTGAAGATGACCACAGCATAGGACATACGGTGGGTGGATGCCCATAACCAACAGACAGAACGCATGAAACGTGGACAAGTCATCCACGTGTTCACATGTTTACCTCAAGTCGGTGAGAGATCTCTGCTAGTTTAGTGATTGCAGGCTCTTTGTACACAAACTCCTGCTCATCCAAGTCTCCGAACTTGGTACCATAAAATCCCACTCTGAAGTACGTACCAAACATTCTCTTTCCGTGCTGGAGAAAAAAGAAGTTCCAGTCAATTAAAAAGTAACAAGAGAAAATTATACATAAGCATGCTTAAGTGTCTTAAACAGTAGTGACGAGAACATGTAATGATAAGTGAAAAGACCTGACCTCCGATTAATAAGTAAACATCAACAGGATAGTTGTAGCTTTGGACAGTCTAACCACAAACACAATCCCTTCCAGTCTTAAAAAGTTTAAAGGTAAAAATGTTAAATGTAAATAACAATAATAACCTTTTGACTTTCCCCATCACCCAGGTTGACTTTCTAGTTGCCAAATGTTTTATTGTATTTTTTACAATTGTTTTGTACCATGTAGTTTAAAAACGCACATGCAACCATTTGATGCCCCGCACGACATTTGCATATGTAGTTCCTCAACAGCACGTGACCTCCAACAGATGTGAATATGTTCTACCAACATTTTGCATGCAGTGCATTCCTTCAACCAAACACTTGGAGTGAGTCTTGACATCTTGACAACAGACGTCTACATGCGTAAAAAGTGGAGGCACAGTTAGCAAGGCCCAGGCTTCCTGTCGTGGGAACAGGTTTCACCTCAAGTACGCGGGCATGTGGGACACATAAGCACCATAGTCCCAGGTCACAGTCAAACATCACCAGTATATATAGGTACATATAGGTAGTATATATAGTATATATAGCTACACACACAGAACCGGGTCAGAAAGGCTTATGTGGACGTCGCTGTTTTGCTTAAAAATCCAAATGGGCTGAAAGGCTATAGATTATAGACCAGACTGGTGGAAGACAGGAAGTCTTAGGGTTAAGGCTAAGGCTATTTCTGTTGAAGTATGAAGGTCAAGGTCAAAGTTGAAAAGGGTAGTGGCTCTTAAACAGTCCTGGCAGTGGAAATGTCTGCATTTGTTTGTACATGGGGGGGCGGGAACCTTGGAAATGGGGCCCATAGGGTCTGGTGTCTGGCAAGAAATCATGAAGTATCATATTCCGAATTAGTATGCATTGTCAGAAACACACATCCCCTTGACAGAAACCATATATGTAGGGAAACATAGTGAGGAACACATATTTAAACTCCACATCCCATGCCTTCAGGCTTGCTGGATTTACTTTCCATGAGGACTAGGGCAGCTATTTTAGAGGTTCACAGGTTATTTCCATTTCCATGACATTGTGTTCCATGCGCCTTCAGTAGAAAACCCTCTAAACTATGGCACTTACCACAACACACAATTAAGAAAAGTGGGAAGGTTCGGCAACCAGGAAAACAAAAAAAAGGAGAAAACAGAACACATTTTAATCAGGATCGGCTATCTCCAAAGAACAACACAAAAACGTCACAAAGACAAAAACACAAAAGTCTAGAAAACACAATTTTTTGGGGGTGAGGTTCAGAAAAACACAGCTAGTGTGGAAGATCCAGACCATGCCAAGGCAAAGAATGAAAATGTAAAGAAAGAGAAACAAAAGACAAAACAAATCAGAGATAGGGGAAGGTCCTATCACCCTGAAACACGCTGTTTTCAAGGAGAGGGCACATGAATGCTGTCCCAGATGGACCCAAGGGTGCTCTGTCCATTCCATGCAACAAAACCACTCAGAAGAAAAACACACAAAATAAAAACACACGTGTTTGAAAACCTCACATCAAAAAATAAAAGATAATGAAATAAAAAATATATCAGGGATCGATTTAGTTTCAAACTTTCTTAAAGCAAAATCAAAAAGAGGAGGGATTATCAAATGGGCCCCAAAAAAAATAAAAAATAAAAAAGGTTGGTTGGTTATTGTGACTTGTGAAACCTTCTTTATCGTGACAAAAACAGGAAATTTGGATCCAGTTGTGGATAAATGTTTTTTTTTTTACTCCCGATGGAAATTCACAAGACACAGCTCAGCTTTAATTGTGTGTGGAAAGACCACCCTACGGACTCACATGTCAAAAAATAGGAATCCAAATAAATGAATCAAAAACAAGTCAGCTGGACTCAAATCGAACCCTGGGTTTGGCGCGGATGAGAGGGTGAGAGGGCGTTGTTAATAACAACAGTGCCGCAGGATGAGAGCAGCCCGACCCGGAAGGGGGGGCTGCCCCGGGCCGGGGGGGGGGGGGGGGGGGGGGGGGGGGGGGGGGGGGGGGGGGGGGGGGGGGGGGGGGGGGTGTTAATGGATGTATGGATGTGTACGTCACGTAGCGAAGGAAGCGACAGAGCGCCCACTGCTAGCAAAATGAAATATAAACAGAAAAAGA
>OMKI01057564.1:15421-26375 GCA_900302315.1 Phycis blennoides | reverse complement strand
TAGTAAACTAAATAAATTAGAGTGGGCAATTTCCCTGGGCAAGCTTTTGGTCTTGGATGTGGTACTCATGATGCTGTAGTTCAGAGAGACCATTTTTGTGTGAAAATGTGTTTTACACTGACCTAGAGGAAGTCAAACTGTCCTGAATATTAAAATGTTTTGTTCAAAAGAAATCGTCATAGTTCACATATCTAACTGGTGTCTATTCGAATGATTTTATTTGGACGTTTTGCAAAACGCAAACCATAATGATATTTTTACTGCATTTTATGGAGAGTAAAAAATCTTTCTTCTGCCCTGATTGGAGTTTGGGGTTCATCACAACAGAGTTTAGGAAACATGAAGCACGTCAGTGATCTCATGTAATCAGAGTTGTGACACGGGAATGACGGTGCACAAAATGGTGGACCCCTTTAGCAGCTGCCAATGTTTGCACACGCGTGCATGTGAATATGTGTGTGCGTGTGTGTGTGTGTGTGTGTGCATGAGTCTATTTCAGGAGTAGGTACTATGGAAGGCTGCTGTGAATGGAACGCAGTGGTCTAATCCACATGTGAACATGTCGTCAGCGGTCAGCAGGCCTATATGTACTTCTGTAAACAACACAAGACATCAACAACTACCGACATCAGAATCACGCACACACTATGGTACACTGTGCAACAACGCTTGTGAGGCCTGTGTGAAAATAGGGCAAATGCCCTTCAAAAGTGACCAAAGCATTTTCAGGCCAAAAAAAAGAGGTCAGGAAGAAAAGCAACCACGTATTTATGAAGCTGTAAGAGACCAATATTTGTACATTTCAGCACTAACTTTGATCCAAAGTTATCAACATCAATGACAACCATGCCTTCAAATTCATCACTTTTCTTTCAAAATGCAAGTGAAAGTTTAGTTTAATTTCAGATCAACCATACATTATATTTTAAAGTTATTATTGTGATATATTCATGTGTGCCATGACAATTCAGAATTTCAACTAATTAACATTTATCAAGTTAATAACTGCTTTAGGTTTTTTTGAGATCTACTTAAAATATGAATCTGAATATGAATGCATAAGAACCCCTTCAACAAAAAACGATTTGTTCTACTACTCCACTAGTAGTAGTAGTAGTACTAAAAGGTCAATTTAAATATGTTTATTATTATACACATATACGAGTTATTTTGGTGCGTACTACGTATGCATTCGTATGCAAGGTGTTTTTTGTTGTGGTTGACTGACATCCCTAGCACTAGAATAGTATCATGCTCAGTTATCATGCTCTCCGCCCATGTGTTCTAGAGATTCACACCAAGTTAATGCTCATGTCTCTAGTTTTATTTTAAGCAGAGGGGTAAATATTACATGTTGTACTTATATTGGTTGAGGAAACAATCCCAGGATATACGTCAGGAAATTGACAGAGTCCTCCTTCATGTTGTCAAGCAGTTAAAAGTTGACACAAACTAACCAAGGGATCAGATTCTTACCTACGGTGGACTTGCACGCTTCACAGAAAGTGTCGTCAGTAAATCTTTCCATTAGGCTGGTTTTGCCAACACCGCGGGAGCCGATAATGATGATTTGTAGTTTATAATCAGCGGGTCTGGGGGGTATCTTTCTGCGGCGCGACTGAGCCCCCAAAGCTGGGGACGAGTTGGAGGAGCCCCCGCCACCGGCCCTCCGTTGTATTTCATATCGCGGATCCATCAATAACGAAACATTTGTAAAAAAACAGAAGATAAAAAAAAACCTAATCAAAATAAGAATCGAGCCGCCGTGTTAACTTTGTTTTGTATCTAGCGGACTTGGAGAAAGTTTGTCACCAGCAAATGTTTGTTCTGCCATTAGAGACAGGCGTCCATCATTACGTCATTGACCACGCCAGCGACATTTCCGCTTCCGTCTAATCCGTACAAAACGTGATTGGGAAAATATCTGATATGTTTTTTTTTTTTTTTATAATTTATCATAAATATTGTATCATATTTTAGTATATACATTATTGCAATTAATGCAGAATCTGCTGTCTTTTACTGACCGTTATGTTATGTAATCTGAATTTAAACCTTAACGATTAGCATATAAAACAAAACAATATAATCGTAGATTCGTTAATGCGGATATGGTAAAAAAAAAAAAAATCTGTGCAATTAATAACGGTATTTGAAAATGTTTCAAGGCATTGCGGATACTCTCGGTACTCGACGGCACCCGTAGTCTGCGACGTCCATGACGTTGCAGCGCAGGAGATCCTTCCTTGTAATCCAAACATCGTCGTTGACAACATATTGCTATTTAGCGATATTTGACATAGTGACAAATTAAACCAACGTAATAGCATATTGTTTACAACAGAATGGCGGCGCAGAAGATCAACGAAGCTCACGAGCATATGGCGAAAGCTGATAAATGGTAAATTAGAATTCATTTGTATTATAGTCAGGAATGCAATGATTTAGTCTTAATGACATCCATAAAGGCCACTGTGTCAATTACTATGTTACCACCATGTCATGCACATCAATGGTTGCCTTTTTCTATTACTTAACACGAACATGTTTAGGTTTAGCCAGGCCTTCTTGCTCTGTGATGTTTGTATGTGAAACATACATGGTTAACAACGTTTTAGGATAAACGGTGCTCTGGATCATATGTCGTTGCTCCTATATACGACCTAAGAGCCAAGGGCTAGAACATTGGTTATGGATTTGTTATTTTCTGCTCAACAAGTCCTATATTTGCAGCCTAAAAACCAGTTTCACGAAGTGGAAGCCAGATTATGACAGTGCCGCATCAGAATACGCTAAAGCAGGTACGGTCCGTTCCGCATCTTAGACGTTAGCATCAATCAAAGTGTGCGTTTGAAACTCATTGTGGATTTGTATTTTGTTCTCTTAGCTGTGTGCTTCAAGAATGCCAAGCAGTTTGAACAGGCCAAGGATGCGTACTTAAAGGAAGCAGAGTACCATACAGAAAACAAGACGTATCCTTAAGAATCCAATTTAGAGCATGACATCCTTGATTTCCTTCCTTTTTGTACACTTCGCCGTGTATGTACATTTTCTTAACTCGTAATGCAGGCTTTTCCACGCTGCAAAGTAAGTACATTACCTTTCTGTGTTTCGATTCGAAAAAAAGGAAAGAATGATTTTAATCAAAAAACTAAAAACGACTCATTGCTCAGTGACACATGTCTTGTTTTTGTTCTGCTTTGCAGGGCTATTGAACAAGCGGGGATGATGATGAAAGTGAGTGTTGCAATGCAAAGAAACAATTTGCCTTGATGCTGTACAAATACGAGCGGAGCATTTTACACATCCTTCTCAATTGCCGTACTAAAGGAACAGAAGAAGATGCCGGAAGCCATCCAGTACATAGAGAAGGCCTGCATGATGTACATGGAGAATGGCACCCCGGACACGGCGGCCATGGCCCTCGACCGGGCTGGAAAGTGAGCTCATTCCCCTTTTTCCACATCTATGGACGGATGCTAAGAGTGTGTCCCACAGAACCCCACAGAAGCAAATTGGAGTTTGGTAGTGTGCTACGTGATCCCAAATGTCTCAAAGCGCCTTGGCTCTCTTGTCAATTCCAACAGAGAAATGATCATCATACACAAGTAAAACACAAATAACCGTTGGCACAGATCGTAAAATCAATTACCAACTAATAATTACGAATCAACTGCTACCCTCTCCGCCATGTTCTCTCTGCAACAAATAAACATGTGGTCAGGAAGCAATGGCACTCTTTGTAATGTGAGGCGTCAGAGTGGTGTTTTGTATTTGGAAAAACAGTACTAGTCTTCCAAAAGTTTGTATATTTATATATCGCCAGTGCTACCGAGCAACTGGACATGTCCTGGAACGTTCCTAGGACATGTTCCTGCACAGGAACATGGACAGACAGTAGAGGAACCTTTTTAATTTCCCTTTTTTTTAACCCCTTTCTCTTTGCGCTGTTTTAGACTCATAGAGCCTCTCAACTTGGACAAGGCAGTGGATCTCTATCAGAAGGCTGCCGGTGTGTTTGAGGTAAGCAGCTGTCCTAACGTAAGGCCTCGACGGTCATGAGATGTGTGTGTAGCGGCCGTGAGCCCGACCCAGCGGTGCCTTCTGTGTGCAGAACGAGGACCGCCTGCGACAGGCAGCAGAATTGCTGGGCAAGGCGTCCAGACTTCTGGTCCGAGTAAGAAGGTAAGAGGACTGGGTTAAAATGAAACCACCAGTCACCCACTAAACATTACGAAAGAAATTGGATGTGGACATTTCAACGCAGACACGTGCTCCTGTAGCTCAGCAGGTGTTATCCAAAAAAGGGCTTCCGAATGTTGTTCAATTTGTTCAATTTGTCTCGCAACTCAATTGACTTGAAAGCCGCACAGTGGCGAATCTCTAATCTATCATGATAGGGGTCATCTCATCATCTAGTCATTCACCATAATCCCACCACTGTCATTATGTAATGCTCCATTGTTACCACGCATGGCTCACCCCCGTCACGCTGGTCGACAGGCTAGATGACGCCGCGGTCGCCCTGCAGAAGGAGAAGAACATGTACAAGGAGATCGAGAACTATCCCATGTGCTTCAAGGTCGGTGACCCGTGGTTTGTCCCATGACGCCGACGCATGCGATCCATGGACAACTGGCTGTTGTTTGAGCCTGAGAAGGGAGCTAATAACACGTGTTGTGTTTCCTTTAGAAAACCACAGCTCAGGTGCTGGTCCACCTGCACAGAGCGGACTACGTAGCAGCTGATAAGTGTGTCCGAGAGAGTTACAGGTACGGGACACGGGTGTGTGTTTGTGCGGGGACGTGATGTCATTGCCTTTTTTGTTCCAAATGTGGCACTCCGCCGCCCCCTGCCTTGTCCAGCGTCAGGACCCTGTCGGCTTGAGCAAAAAAAACAAAACATAAATTCACACACAAAAGAAGTCATGTTTTATGAACACCCAGGTCCGGTCAGCCCTTTCTGAACATGGTAGAGTACAGCCTACCCAACTTGTACAATCTTGTCACTCGCCAACTTGATTGTTGATTTCTGGTCGTCATGGTGATATGAACTTACGTTGACATGAACGGCCCCTGGTTTAAGTCTAAAGAGGGGGAGAGGGAACATTTCAGGAAGGATGGCAGGACATGAAGTTGAGTGAGGAAACTTGCCTCAAAGTGACGCGGGCATGGCGTGAGTTCAGCATTGTCGCCAAGTCGTCTTACCAGCTGACCGGAGGGCCCTAACAGGAGCTGTGTTCTTCCACACAGCCTCCCGGGTTACAGCGGGAGTGAAGACTCCGTTGCCATGGAGACACTCTTGCAGGGCTACGATGAGCAGGACGAAGACCAGGTGTACCGCATCTGCAACTCACCTTTGCTGAAGTACATGGACAACGATGTGAGTCCTCCCCCTTTAATGTGATTACAAACAAACGGGTCTAGTTGACTGCAATGGACCCTTTTCACAGGCCACTAATGACGGGTTGTGTCTGTACTGGCACACTGATATTCCTGCGCCTAACGTACCCATAGTTAATGTTATGAGCACCATCATATTTGTTTTTCCGACTGTAAAAGGGGCCCATACGGGCAGCTGTTCATCTATGACATCGGCGTACACACATAGACGCCGCATCGGCCTTTTGGAAGATACGTCGACTGCGCCACCATATTGGAGAGGCAAAGACGGGGCTGTAAACAAATTCAAGTAAATGGGGGTGCCGTGGGTTTAACGTCTATATTTCACAATGCCGCAATAACGTTTACATTTCTCCATCGATTTCTATGAGTCGATTTTTATTCAAGGGTTTATGAGCCGCGCTGAGTAAAAAAATCTCGAAGCGGTCAACCGGCCGTCCGTCTGAGTCTGTGATCTAATCAAGAACTGTTGCAATCACTTAGTTTATTGGTAATTAATATACTAATTCACGTATTCGTTTAGCGATGCAGTAGTGCAAATCCTCTTCTCATAGCGTCTTCCTTCTGGTTGTTTTTCCCATATCGGGTTGTGTCTATAAAACAGTGATCATGCACACATCTCCATCACGGTGAGCTGAGATGTGCTCAACCAGGCCGGCCGCGGTGATGTTGCTCAGCTTGTTTGTTTCGTTTGATTCATGAGCGCTGCAGGCACTGCCATCCCGAAACCTTGTTTGTTGTGATTTGCTCTCCTGCTCATGTAACCGACCTAATCAAATGATACCTTCACAGAGGAGGTAACCCACTCGCTCACAACCGTGGCGTATTTCCCAGCACACGCTGTTTTACTAATGAATGCCACAGAGCGGACCGGAATACGCAAAATTAAAGAAGAGACGATTACCAACATAACGTCGGGTCGATGTAACGTCGGCGTCCCCGATATTCGTCTTCAAAACAAATGAATGCACCGACCCGAGTCAGAGTTCTGCACGACAAGAAGCAACTGAGCCCAAATGGGAAATGTAGTCTTTGTGTTATAAATCACTTCAGCTTCCAGTGAAGGACTGCTGTCTACTCTTTTTCAGCCTGGTTGCCCCTGTTTACAAAGCAACCAGTTTCAAAAGCACACGTTTTAGTGAATTGGAATCACACCCGAGTCCAGTCTGACTGTGGGGAGAACTCAAACTAAATCAGTAAAATGGATTATGTAAGCATCAAATAAGTATCACGTTCATTCTGATTTAGACTACCCTAACTGTAATTACTTAAGGTGATTTCAGTGAGACTCAGAGCTTAAGGCTATACGCTTCATTAGCCATCCTTCTATAATATCTATGTATCTATGTAATGTCTTCCCATAATGACAAATAATTTCACGATTAATCGCAATAAACAATGACCAAAACACAAACATTGCTACCAGTAACATTCCTATGCTGCTATACTTCTGAAATAGAGGCTGTACCTACACACCCTATATGGGGTATAATTCCATCATCAGCCCAATTAAAATAAGCCAACTACGGTATTAATGTTGGTAAGCTGGTTCCCGTTGTGGCCCAATGGCGACCACTAGGTTTCACAAACCGTTTTTTTTCTCCCCCCCCCCTGCAGTACGCCAAGCTGGCCATCTCCCTCCGCGTGCCCGGTGGGGTCAGCAAGAAGAAGAAGGCGGCGGCGGCGGCAGCCGCAGCTCCAGCAGGGGGCGCCAGCGGACCACCTGCCGAAGAGGAAGACGATTATGAGGGAGGGCTGTGTTAGCTGTTAGCCTCCCGAGCTGAGGCTGAGTCAACGCACTCCAACACACAGACACACACACACACACACACACCTGCGGCACTTACCCTCCTATAGAAGTGGCTTCCAACCCTTTACATTCCCTGGTGATGATATTGAGAAAAAAAAACCCCAGATGATGTCTTTCCGCATCTTTATTAATCGAAAAACTGCATTGAAGCAAAATGCAAAAAAAAAGTGTCACCCTTGAGTCACAATTGGTATTGCAGATCAGAGTTGGCAGCCGTCGATGTTAAACATAACTTTGAGAAACATTTAATGGTAATGTACAGCTTTGAGGTGCATCATCCTCGGTCGTATGGAAATGAATTATATAAATATATGTATACTTTGATGTCCGCAAATCTATAATAGTATATGCCAAGTGTTGTGTTGACTATCTGTTAGTGTGAAGCTGTGTGCTTTGTATACTCTGCTGTTCCAGTGGTATCTTCCAGCATGCGTGTATTGGAGCACGTGTTGGAAGTTTGTCAAATAGGAGTTGACGATGTTTGTTGATTTGTACAGAAATAATTTATTCAGTATTATAACTGCTGGAGGAGAATATAATGATATCACTTGTCTTTGATTGGTGCATGTGTTGGAAGGAATCTAGAGAAGCATATTGAGCTAAACAGAAATGTTTGTGTATGGCGGTGGTCATAATAATCACTTTTGTTTGGTAGTACTTTAGAGTGGACTCTTCAGGACCAGTGTTTATCCTCGTAAGGGCCTCGCAAACTGGTAGACTGTTTTTGTCTCGTCTCCCTCAAGCTAGTAACATTTGCTATGTACAGCAACATCTGATTTGGTTGCTAGTTACAGTTACTAAGTACGGTGACATGTGATTCGGTCGTCAGTTGCAGTTTCTAAGTACGGTGACATGTGATTCGGTTGCTAGTTACAGTTGCCATGTACGGTGACATGTGATTTGGTTGCTAGTTACAGTTGCCATGTACGGTGACATGTGATTTGGTTGCTAGTTACAGTTGCCAAGTACAGCGATATGTGATTCTGTTGTTAGTACCAGAACCCACTAGTACCCATACTGTTGTCATGCTTTTATTTCTTAGCTTTGTTAAAAGTAACAACTGCTCAACTTGTTCCTTTTTAGAGTCTACGCATCTCTTGATTTTATTATAATTTCTCAAACAAAACACTTGGTTAAATGGATTTCACACAAGATTTACCTTAACATAAAACGGATCAAAACAATTCTGTTTCAAGTGGTAAAACGATAAAGGGAAGGTTTACTATCCGTTTTGTACTTTTTTTCGTCGTGCATGCCTTAAAGTAATTCAACCTCCTAAAACCTCTTTTTACTTCATAATGTCAAGTACGTACCGGTAATCCAATAACGGATGTTTTTCAAGAGGCAAATAATAATTCATGTACCGAGGAGACTAGAATGCACCAGAACGTTCCTTGATCAACACATAACGACCGCGCGGCTTCTTAAGGAGCCCATTCATTTTTTATGAGGGGCCACGTTTGCTCTAATGTTCTCCTTGTTAAGAGTGACGCCCACCGCTCCGGTCTTAATGCACACTTACGCTGGGTTTTTTTTCTTTGTGAGGTTTCTTTCCCCGATAACTCTGGTGATGTATATGTGCATTAGCGAGATCAGAGGCTGGACTTGAGTGTATGTTTATGTGGTCATTTGGTGTAAAATAAAATAAAACTAAAAGCGATGAGTAGTCTCCGTCTTGTCGATCCATCTGCTGTGAAGACCGCTGGAATGTGCTCACGTCTTATCAGGAACATGGGATTTGGGAATGGTGTGAACTTTATTGACCGGCCACTGGTCAATAACGCTACAAAAGTAAAGCAGTACTGACAGTGTGAATATAAAACTGGCTGGTTTTGGTCATTTTAGTTCATTGTCAGATCATGTGTTATTGACTTTTATTGTTTTTAATGAGACTGCTTTGTGATCCTTGAAATGTTTCCATGAGATCGGACATGAGCTGCTTTTCAGTCTCTGTCACTCCCAGGTGTTGAGAGCCAGTTTATAGTGTGTGTGAATGTTACTCGACGTGACGACAAATGTTCCTGGAAACACAATAACGGCTGTATTCAAACCACGACAAATTTCAAGGTGTTTTTATTATGCCGTTCCCGGGACCTCTTATTCATACCATAATTACCTTATAACATATAGGTATAACTTCACATTTCATTCACCCGCCCAACCCCTCACATAACATGGTATGTACATGTAATGTAAATAACTCATGACAATAATGACGTTTTTTGTTGTTTTTCATGCTACAATGTCCTCTAATGCATAGCTTTTGACCGTAAAGGGCTTTTGTCCGTTGTGTGAATAGAACGGGACACGTTTCCTCTTCACCCCAGCTGGGCGAACGATAGGAAGCGGTGTGTGTGTGTGCGTGTGTGTGTGTGTGCGTGTGTGTGTACGCGCAACAGTCGAAGTGCCTCAACAGCACACAATACCCTGATTTTAAAAATAGGCCTCCCACGGTCTAGACTCCGGCCAGACTGGAAATAATGCAAAATACGATTATCAATTGATCCCATTCACTGTGAGGGAAAAGTGTTGCGTGTCCTCTGGAAATAGAAACTGGGCCGCCTTTTGCCCCCGACCGGGATCGCTGTGCGGTAAACGCACCGGCGGGTAAATACTGCATCTCGAAAAAGTCCACCCAGATTTTTAGTCTTTTTTTCTTTTTTATAATCTCATGCCTTTTTAAATAGTCATCTTTACTCATCTTTCCATTTTTATGATTTTTTTTTTTTACATTTTTATTTGAATATTCATTAGACTCCATCCTAATGCTAAGCTTCTATAAAGGTATGCGGTGGCCGTCGTCAGGCGGCGGCCGTTGTCTTGCGTGACCTCATCGTGGTGAAAACAGCTCTTCCTGAGAAAGATGTGGAGTTGGTTGACTAGCAACGGCGTCGGATCTCGCGTACAAACAAAGTGAGGGTGAGATCCCGCCGCGATTGCGTCTGCATTTTTTCTTCTTTTTTTTTTTTTTGCAGGAGTGGTTCTGGGTAAGTCTCTGGTAGTCAAAAAAAACCCCAACTCAATAAGGGGGGCGGGCGGACGGTCCAACTGGACCTTGGCCAGAAGCTGCCCATCCTCATGCTGTCCACAGATAAGGTAAAGAAAGCCCTCTCTCTCTCTCTCCCACTCTGTCTCTCTCGTGAGGGCTTTGTATGGAGAGCTCTGTATTGCACAAACCCCTACTATCCCAAGAGTTGTGGTGGAAGGTGAAGGGACGAAAAAAAACGAAACACACCAGACGAGTTTGTGCTTTCTGGTGTTGTGCACCGAGTGACTGTCGGCGCGGAGCCCTTTTTTTTTTTTTTTTGTACCATCACTGTACCGTCGCCGTGGGAGACCGCAGAGCGGGGGAGGAGGCGGGGAGTCCTCTTGCCGTCTGCTCAGTTTAAAGTGAGTACGCACGAGGCCTGTGGCAGCAACGGGGGTTTTTTTTTTTTTGTCCTTCACAAAAAGGCACAGTAGTCCTACCATCCTGTGGTACCCAAAAGCTCTCAATGCACCTCCCCCACCCCCGCCTCCACACACCCCACATGTCAGATCCTGTTCATGAAGGATATTGTGCTGGGGGGGGGGGGCAGTTGTGGGTGGACGGGTGGAGTGTGGGGTCAGGGGGTGTGTGTGTGGGGTGGAGGGTGGTGGGTTGGGGGGGGGTCTGGGTATGATGGAGGGTGACACATGAGGCTCAGGGTGTGGTGGTGGAGGGTGATACACAGGGGGTCAGTCGTGGGAGCCAGTGCGCTGT
>OMKI01057564.1:3139-14573 GCA_900302315.1 Phycis blennoides | reverse complement strand
ACTGTAATATATATATATATATATATATATATATATATATATATATATATATATATATATATACATGTATACAAACATATATACTGTACACACATAATACACACTGTACATATACACACACACACACACAGGGCTAGAAATGAAGTTGTCCGTGGCTGATCATGTCGTGCTGATGACCAGTCCACCTTTAAAATAGGCGGTTGAATGTGGTTGAGTGACAGCTGTTTAGTCCAATCTAACACGTTTCCATGGTGTATAGCATAGCATAATAGCAAACAATATGTTATTGTTTGCACTATGTACATACTACTAAATGTTACAAAATAATTGTTTCTGTAATACTATAGTTTGTTATTGATATGATATTGGCCATTTATATATATATATATATGAAAACTTAAATCTGTTGAAGTTAAACTGTTCTACTGCTGTTAGTTCTACAGATGTTTCCAGCTGGGCCCAGTTGAGAGTTCTGGTCCACGTGCCTCAGCCCGGCCACTCACCCGTATCCGGCCAGGAAGCCCAGGCTGGGGGGGCTGACCTGGTCACTGAACACATAGAGGTCCAGGCCCGGCCCCTTGCGGTTGCTGCTGATCTTGCCGATCTCCATCTGGTTGACGATCCACCACTCCCGCAGCTCCCCCGAGGTGTTGTTGTCGCGGAGCAGCGACAGGCTGATGTTCACCTTCTTCTTGTCTGACACACCAAGGGGGGCGGGGGGGGTTCAACAGTGAGGATATCCACCGCAAAAAGTTCAAGTATCGTTTGGAGTGCATAAAAATTCAGAAACTTCTATCGCCTGCCGTGTACAAAAATGCCCCCCCCCCAAAAAAAGACAAAAAAATACGAAAAACGAAACATAATTTCCATTTAAAATTCGTACAGCAAACACGCACTCAGGGGTTACCGGCACCCAATGACCTCTGACCTCTGGCTGCCCTCTTACCCTTCAGCAGCAGGTCCACGGGTTTGGCGTCGGACTCGGTGGGCGCGCGGATATACCGCGGAAGGAACTCATTGATCGTCCTGCGGTGCGGCAGAGCGAAACACTTTAGTGCAACAACAACAACAACAACAACAACAACAACAACAACAACAACCACCACTACTACCAAGCAAAATAACACGGCCGTGCGGTAGCCCGGCGCTTCCCTCGTTCACGCGCAGATGTGCGCTTCAATCGCTCGTTAAAAGCACTCTAAAGAGTCACTTCTCTCGTTTGCCGAAATCCTGGTGTTTGCAGTCGTCTCCCGAGGTACGCAGCCTCCGAGCGGTCTAGACTTGCCAACACGAGTCACGTAAAACTGAAAATAACGTTGTTGGGCCAAACGCTTCCTATTCCATGGCTTTGGTCAACGATCAGGCCAACGTGGACATGAAAAACAAACTTCCAGCGCCGACAATACAATCGTTTTTTTTTTTCTACGGGTGTCGGGACATCTCCTTGTACAGTGTGTTTGAGGGCGTACGTCACGCTAAGGCACACTCTCACGGAAAGCCTTCATTCACAAACAGGCGGGGAGTCGGGGAGTCCGCGCAGCGGTTACGACAATTTCCCGCAGTAAAGAGCTTGTGAGCGTGAGTTACGCGCGTGCACGAAGAACAACGATCGAGATGAGAAAAAAACACCCAAACATCCTCAAAATGAGGCCCACTGCGTTCTTTTACATCGTATATCGTCCTTAAGCTAAGCGTGAGTCCTTGTGATGATGATGATGATGATGATGATGACGATGGGAAGAGGGGTGCTCACACTGGGCTGTCGGAGGCGTTGTTGAGCAGCGTCACCAGCTGCCCTCTGGTCTCCAGGTCCAGGTACGCCACCAGCTTCCCCGTGGTCATCTCTGCCTTGGCGCCGAGCGTCAGGTTCCTGGGTTGGCGGGCGGCGGCGGCGGCGGCGGCGGCGCCAAGCCACGGGAACGGCGGGCGGACCAAAGGGGGACAATCACGGTCAGGGATTCACCACATCCCGCCAAAACTCACACGCCAACGCCCCCCCCCCGGCCAACGCACTGACCGCCAAGCCAAGTGACGTTGGCGCCATTTGGGTTGGGCGGACCGCAGCGCTCTCAGAGGGCTCGGGACTGAGGTTATATAGGTCACCAGTTTACATGGGTCGCTATAGAGGACCCGTGTAAGCTGTGACACACAGGCACCTCAAAAATGAAGGTCTGGTGTTTTACGTGACACTCCAATGTATAACATTCTGGTGCAAAGAAAGACGGCATTAAATCGGTCAATAGATACCAGTGGAGCACTTGCAATGCAATATTAAGATGTTTCATTTAGAAGCTCTCGTGTAACTGATGTTTGTAACTGATGTTGTCCTGTAAGCTAGAGTAGGCAACATATTTAAGAGGCTTTCTTTGCTCTTATTTGTTGAAATTCTCTTTACATGTTGACAGTAATCAATAAATCAATTGATCTGACAAAAAAGAAATACATCTGGTATCTGTGGCCGTCGTGGCCCTGTAATAAGCCCTTCCAATCATTTCATTACCTGCGTGCACTCATTGCATTATGACCAAAGTCTTCCACAAGGCTAGGCACACCTATTGCTGAAGCTAGTGTGCTACTTGTGTGTTTTGTGGGAGTGGCTTTAGAGGGAGGCCTGAAGGGGGGTGGGGTGGGATTTTTTCAGTTTGATACTTTCAAAATCCAGCATACTCTGGATGGTTTCTCCAAGTAACCTACCCTTGCTTCGTCTGAGTATCTCATTGCATTTCCCCCGTTGACATTAATGTATACAGGAGGGACTTTCACTTAGTGTTTTTAAAAGGTATGCACCTTTGAATGGACCAGGCTATGGTGATGGGGAAATCCTCCTTGGATTCCAGCATGTCGACGAGATTCCTCCTGCTGGGCGGGCTGATGGTCCACAGAGAGTTGGAGCTGCCCTCCAGCTCAGCCAAGGTCAGGTCCTGGAACACGTAGGACTCCAGCCACTGCAGGCAGTCCTGCATGGGGGGGGGGGTACTCACATCACAGACTCACGTGGTACAGGAGACATAAACCAGAGGACCCTGTAAGGTAACGGGCCTAGGTTTTACTGCCAAAACGTTCGGGCCAGATATGGGACAGGCGCTATTATGCCTGCAGAACAGGTAAAAGGTTGTCGATTCACAGCAGGCTTTTCTTTTTGCTGAAGCTAATATGTTTTCCTAGGGCTCGCGACAAACCACGCACTGTTCAGGAGAGCATGGCGGACCTGAGCTGGTCAGTTCTTTATCGCCAATTCAGGGAGACAGGCGTGGTATTAATTTGGTAGCCATTAGTTATCATTACTATGATGTGCGATCACAGCACAGAGTCAGACCGCCTGCAAAAGCAATCCCGATCCAGCAATGCAAGCAATGACACATTTAGTTGGTGTAAATAAGTCAACACACACACACACCACACACCACACACACACACACACACACAAACAGACAAACGTATACAGGTTGTAGATGCACTTACGTCTTTGCCATAATATTTCGTTTGGAAGTCATTAAACTCTGCTGACGTCACTTCCCGTAGCTGCTTCTGCTGAGCGCTCATGGTGAAGATGGGCTGGGGAGAGGGGAGATGGTGAACATGTGCCTTTTGTAGGAGGCATTGTGTTATATTGTATTCAATTCAAGCCATGTTGCGGCCACAGGCCCGCGGTGGAGTTTGACCTACGTACATATGGATTCAAAACCAAATGCTGACGATGAGGGTACGACATTGCTGTTGTACCGCCAACAAACAGAATCACCCGACCTTATGTCAAGAGCTGGGAGGAGAGAGACACCACCTCATCATTCCCCGAAGGGAAACTCTGGTGCTACAGCAGCATATAAGCATCATTAACATAAGCGAATACAAATACGAATACAAATGCCAATGATGACTACTAATAATCTACTCCAATGTGTATAATAGCAGCCGGGGCAGAGAGCTGTCCCCCCCCCCCCATCGTCTTATCGCCGTAGCCGTGCGCCGCGTGTCCCGTACCTGGAAGCCGGCCAGGGTGATGGTGAGCGAGACGTCCTGCGGCTTGTTGACCACGCCGGCCACGGACTTGACCAGGGACATGAAGAGCAGCGGGAACCACACGATGCAGATCAGCAGCATCACAATCATGCCCCCCATGCCGTACTTCACCACCTTCTTCTTCTTCTGCCCGCGCGGCTGGGGGTACCTCTGTGGGGTGGGGGGTGGGGATTAGAAAGGTGCAGTGGGCAAAAAAAAATTGTTTGACACATGCGCTGAGGCTCTTGAGGGTAAAGGGGCATTTAGCAATTTAGCAGATGCTTTTGTCCAAAGCGACTTACAATCAGTACATTTGTGGGGTTTGACATGTGGACAGTTGGAGGAGGGTGATCAAGGGGATCGAACCGCCGACCCTACAGTTAGTGGACCACCCGCTCTGTCCACCCGCTCTACCCACTGAGCTACTGCCGCGCTTTAGGCTCCACTGGGATCTCTGGGCCAAATCGCTCGGACCGCCGTACACAACGCCTGTGAGCCACACCTTCATGGGGGTGGGCGGGGTTTGGAGAGAGTTGTTTCAGGGGCGAGCGTGAAATTGCTAATTTTGTACATGGTACCTTTTTAATCATCTGAATCTGGACGGACGAAACAGGACGTTCTCCGGCGCGATATTAATTCCTCAGCAGGAATCGTTTTGAAATTGTAATTGTATTGACGTGCATTGATACTCCTTATGTTTATTTCTTTCTTTATTTTCTGTTCTATATTGTTTCTTTTTTTCATTTTATTTTATCTGTATAGCAAAGTTGAACCACCCGAGCAACAAGAATTTCACTGCTGGTAATGATAATGTACATTGTAATCTAGCATGTGACAATAAACTGCTATTCCTACCTCATATAACAGTAGATTCCGACATTGCACATTGCATATTTATTTTTACTACTTGTATTGTCTTTTTTTATCTTTCTGTCTTATCTGTAGGTATGTTTACTTTAGTTTTAGTATTAGGAATGTCTTGTCCTGCATGTTGTGCCTGTGCACTTTATCCGTTTCACCGTGGGAGGGTGAGAAACGTACTCTCGATTCCTTTGTATGTCTTGCCATGTGAAGGAATTGACAATAAAGCTACTTTGACTTTGACTTTCAACTTGAAACTAGAAATAAATGTAATTTGTGCTTCATCATTCAGAGAAACATTTGAGAGTAACAGTAAGTGTGCGTGTGTGTGTGTATGTGCGTGTGTGTGTGTGCGTGCGTGGGGGGGGGGAGCAAACCTTCTCAGACTCCCTCCAACACTTGAGCACAAAGATGTGAGCGTAGATGTCCTCCACGCAGATCCAGCTGGACAGCGACAGGGACGTGTCGGTCCACACCCAGTCCATCACGGCCCGGAGCTCCGTCAGGAAGGGAACCAGGCGGAACCTGCCAACGCCGCATCAGAGCTGTCAGACCCATTGTGCCGTCTGTGCTGACTGACCGCGCCTGACATACGTTTGACACCTACAAGGACTTGCTCAAGACCGTTCAACAGGTCCGACGGCTGTATCAGTGATTCATATCCACGAGGAATAAATAAAATCGCAGTCTGTGTGTTGAATGATTGTATAGCTTAAACAAGTACACACGACGCCGTGCCCTTACACACACACACTCCATGGCCACACGATTGTCCCTTAAGAGAACCACCACTTCCTGTTCAGCGCCACACATTGAACGCAACACCATGACAACTGGAAAAACACTTGATGGATGAATTAATCCATCGTTTGGTGAGCAGACGCAGGAGATTCAACACTGAATGTGGACTAGATGTGAGACGCACAAAGACAGATGTTTCATGGGCCAATTTCATGTCACTTTTTTTTAGGGCTGTCAAAATTAACGCGTTAACGCGAGATGATTAATTTCTGGAATTAACGGCGATCATTTTTTTAACACATTCCCGCCCTGTTTTACCCACAATTCAACCCCCGCCGCGTTCATTCCTCGTCGCATAAACAGCAGAGCCAAGCATAAGTATGGAGGACTGCCCCATGCAGTGGTGGGCTGCTCATTCAGGAGCACATGACAAGCTGGCCCTGCTTGCCCGCAAATATCTCGCAACTCCTGCATCCACGGTTCCATGCGAACGACTCTTCTCAGTCGCAGGCCATTTTGTTCAGAAGAAACGGTCCGCTTTACATTCAGAAAATGTTAACCAGTTAGTTTGCCTTAGCAACTGGCTAAAAGATGAATAAATAAAAGGTAAAAGGGCCACACGTAATTGTGTGAAAGTGGAGTTGTTTGTTCAAAAATAAAAACGTTCCCTTCACCTATCCTGTATTTGCTAAAAAAAATTTTAAAAAAGCAAATTTTTTTAGAATTATTATTTTTTTGCATTTGTCATTAATAAAAAGGTTTTTTATTAATGATAATAAAAACGTTTTTTATTAATGACAAATCCAAAAAAACAAATGTAATATCCGCTTCTTGTCATTTATCTTTCTGTTCTGAGAACAGTACACAGAAAATGTGAAATTGTCAGTCATATTTAGGATTGTGATTAATCAAAATTAATTCAAGAAACCTTGTGATTAATTAGATAAAAAAATGTAATCGTTTGACAGCCCTACTTTTTTTACGTGAGCTTGACCCATTATTTGACTAATTGACTAATTTTGGAAGTTACTAAAATAGCAAAGACGATGATGAGATGACATTGCACGGGAACATTGAAAATGAATGGCTTTTCATTTCGACACAAACTTTCGTTCAATCAATAACCATGACATCGTTCATCGGCATTCCTTGACTCCAGTGGAGTCACAAAACTCACCCTTGAAACAGGAAGAGGTTGACGTAGTTGTAGCTCTTGGTGAGGAAGTTTCCCAGAACGCGGGTGGGATACCCACAGCGGATCTGATAGGCAGACAGCCCAAAGTAGATACACTTGACAAAGTACCACATCTGGGCCACTCTGTTTTCACTGAAGCGCCTGTCACCGAGAGAGCAAGCCAAAAACATGGCACGGTTCATGTACAAGTGGTAGTTGTCATATATTGTCAATAACAACAACCAAAAAAGGCACAATGGTGCATCTGATCTAAAGTGCTTTAATAGATGCCCCTACTTCTCTGTGACTCCAGGCAGAATGAAGAACATCCAGAAGTGGATGCCGAAGACCAGGATGACCTGAAAGACGACCTTGCCCATGACGGTCTTTCTGAGGTAGAGGGCGCGATCCACCACCATGGATCCGAACTGGATCAGCACCATGACCAGGAAGGCCCCAGGGACCTGGTCCTCCGACAGCGATGAGGTGATGTCTGCTGCAGAATGTTTCTGGAACAAAGACGATACTCTTGTTAAGATTCACTATCCACCGGTACGGTTCGACACATTTTACATTTAAGCAAACCAACAGCAATGCACGTCCAAAAAACTACTGCCAAATCAGGACAACGGTGAACGGCTGACAGAACAAGATTAGCTGCGTTGCATTTGTCCGCCCTCTGGTGGTCAGAAATCCATCAGTGCAGCTTTAATGACACAACAAACAAATCATTTAGCCGACTATTATGAAATCTCTTCTCCCCCCCCCCCCCCCCATACATTGTACTCCACCACGCAAGACCTACGCCAAAAGCCCAGAATCCAAAGACGATGATGATGAAGTCCACGGTGTCGGCGAGGAACATGAGCACATAGACGTCGGTCACGGCGCTGTACTCCGGGTGGATCAGATTGTAGAAGAACTGGCGAATGGGCAGGTAGAACTCCATGGACCTGGAGAGAACCAAGCCGAGGATGATGGCTTCTTTTCAGTACGGTGTTATGTCGCGGGAAAAGGGTTACAAAACCATTTAGGCACTAAAGAGGTCAGGTTGTTTTTACACGGAGAGAACGCTTTCGGGAAGCGTGCCACCCGACTCGTTGGGGTTTTTCACGCGACATTTCACGGTAATCCAGCAGTTCAAACCAGAGGAGCCCATCCCTGTCGCTTTGTAACTGAAAGAAAAGTGCGTGGAACCACATATAAACGCATTTCTGTACCTCATGAAGCAATCCACGGCTTCCTAATCCTCAGAAACCCAATTTCCCTTCGGGGAATTAATAAAGTCTCACTATGTCTACGTCTATTCACCCAAACACACACACACACACACACACACACACTGCTCTCTCCAATTCCCATCCCCAGAACTTTTGCAGGCATGTTTTGCGGCCATCTTGCGCCCCCCCGCGGGGGAGGGGGGTTAAACACGCACGAGACGACGCGCGCGGCTTCAGAACGGACGCCGGCGTACCGCTTGACGGCGATGGCCTTCCCTCTGAGCAGCTGCTCTCGGACCTTCTCCATGATCAGCTGCTTGCGGCTCTTCTGCACGCTAGCCTCGCTGCCTTCGTGCCGGCTGCTGGCGTGGGACGCGGTGCTCCCTGTGTGACGACACGACAACAACACGCCAGTTACACGCGCCTGGGCCTAAATGAGCCGCGGCGGGGCAGGGCGGTCGAGGCCACCACCACACCGGAGGAGTTCCGACGCGCCACCGCGCCGGTCAGGCCGCCGAGACTTTCCAAACACAACCCCCCCCGGGGGGCGCCGTGGCGGCCGCGAGACACTTGGGGCTCGAAAGGCCGCCGTTCTGCATTTCATGTGCTTTAAATACAAAAAATAAGCTTCACTTTACTTGTATGTTAATATGTCTATTTTTATGCATGTACTCGTTTTGTACTGCTTCAATAAAAATTTAATTTCCAGTATTAATCAATTATACTGTTGTATTTGTATACTGATTAATAACCCGTGTACAGTTATAAAGTTACAGAAACATAGGATGTTACATTGGGCGACAGCAGCTCAGTGAGTAGAGCGGGTCGTCCACTAACCGTAGGGTCGGCGGTTCGAGCCCCTCCTCCAACTGTCCACATGTCGAACCCCACAAATGTACTGATTAGTAAGTAAGTCGCTTTGGACAAAATAAATAAATGCCCCGTTGCCCTTTAGACGCGTGGTGCACGGCGCGATGGGCGTGTCTCTAAATCAAAGTTTCAAAACAATTAGACTCCTTCAGTCAGAACTTCATTACTTTCACACTTGACTTGAACGTTTTTCACATTAACCAGTACATTAAACAGGAAGCGCCCCCCTCTCGACGCCGCAGCGCGGCCCCGGTTGGCATCGCGTGCCATCTGTGTAATCCTCATCCTGACGTGACATTCAAGCACGGGTAACATTACGGGTGTCATGTTTGACGGCACTTTGAGCAAGGCACCCGACCGCTTCACCGGGTGATGAAATCTGAGCAGCGTCGCTCTTTACAAAGAGCGGTGCATCCCTCCACATCTCTCCACTCCCTCCTCTCTGCCATCCAATGCCAATTCTTAGGTGAAACACAGTCCGAGCATCCATTCTATACTTCTAGTATAAAGGGTAAAGGGACGTTATGCAGCTGTTTTGTCCAAAGCGACTTACAATCAGTACATTTGTGGGGTTCGACATGTGGACAGTTGGAGGAGGAGGGGGATCAAGGGGATCGAACCGCCGACCCTACGGTGAGTGGACGACCCGCTCTGTCCACCCGCTCCACCCACTGAGCTACTGCTGCCCCATAATAATGATAAAATGATAAAACAATAAAAAATTAAAATAATAACAAATGATAAAAAATTACGATAAAAAATATATATTCCATATCCTTCCATTACAACAGCTGTATATAATAAAAAATAAGCTAGGACTAAACTAACTTTATTTGGACTACTGCAGAAACAAACGAGAGAGGTATCAACAAAATAATTATAATAATATGGACAATATACTGTATATCGCTTCATATATATTTTTCTGAAGTCATGTTGCATACAGTCACCAAATGTTAAATTGTAATCTCACGGCTGTATACAGGGATACATGGAAGTGTTGACTTCTGCAAAGGAAAAGACAGTATAACGCAACAACTCAATGTTCTTAGCATTCATTCATAGCATTGTACAGTGAAACCTCAGTACTCAAATTGAATTCGTTCCACAAGGCTGAATGAGTTGTGAATTGTTCGAAAACTGACTTAACTATTTTCCCCATAAGAATGAATGTAAAATGGATGAATCTGTTCCAGAGCCCCAGATAATTGCGTATCTAGACCTTCACACATAGTATTTCATGGATACAATCTTACATTTAACCTGGATAAACAGTAATAAAATAACAATAACATCTTTATCACTTCTTTATTCTTTAAAATCGTACATATTGTTGATTTGGGCATGCTATGAAGCAATAAAGACACGGACATCCAGACACGTTTTCATGCTTTGAGGTGATTTCCTTCTTCAGCTCGGTGGCTGTACGCACTATTTCACACTTTCACACTCTGAGCACCATCACTGCTTCCCTTCTTTGGAGGCGTGATGGAGGGTTTAGTTATACAGTACATATACATATGTTCAAATGAAAAAAAAAAGAGGCAGCAAATAATGACGCACGGAACAAAGAGGGTCGGAGCGCGAGTCTCCTCCGAACAGACTGGTGCTGATGCCCAGCCTGGAGTCCCCACGTCACCGCAGCGGAGGAGTGCCACAATGTGTTTGAGTTCTGGGAGAGATGTCGGTCGGATGTTTTGTTCCGGAAGCGATTTGTTGAGTGCGGAGGTTTCACTGTGTGATAAAGGCCAAGGGATGCCACGCAGCCATCTTCTGCCGAAGACATTTCAAGCCTTCAAATATATTGATGATATTGTGAATAGAATGATAGTGGATTGATTCATTACGTGTTCAAAGGTAGACATATTCTCGCAAAAAACACACACATGGCTGAATCATACAAAATACACAACAAATTATTAAAAACAGATCAAAGCAAATGAATAGATTTCTCAAGTTTCCTTGCTTTCCCTTTGTTGATTGGAATTAATTCTCTGTGATGTTACCGACATGGCCTTTAATGGGACTTTCTGCATACTAATTAACTCAGTTGTTATGTATTTATGTATTCATCAGTTGATGTGTATGCAGTGTCTGATGTATGCGATACAAGGACCATGCGGTGCTTATTTCTTGTCTGTTACAACGAGAGGTATATACTGAACATTGTTCCCCTGACCCATAATGCATTGCAATAAATCACGTTTTGCCTGCTGAAACTGCCTGCTGTTTTAGAGAGAGAGAGACAGGGAGAGAGAGAGAGAGAGCGATAAGAGAGGGCGAGAGAGGTGTGACCCTTGTGGCAGTGGCCCAGTGGTCTATATTGAAGGGTGCCTCTGTGGAGGGAGAGATGCCCATCTGTGCTCAAAAGACCTCAGATGCAATGGTCTCCCAGGGGCCCCGTTGTCCCCCCAGTCATGAGAGAGAGAGAGAGAGAGAGAGAGAGAGAGAGAGAGAGAAGGAGAGATACACAGATCACTCATAAATATGGAACTCCTTTCATCGATGACCTCAAATGAATTCCATTATAACCACAGACAAAAGTGGGTTTTACCATTCCAGACCTTTC